>JALGBA010002058.1:92500-122330 GCA_023970755.1 Azemiops feae
CAGTTTGCCATCGTTAAGGAAGAAGCAGAAAGGTAAGGTGGCAATTTACGCCGTTGGTTTGTTTTTCACTATAGAATTGGACGGCATGGGATGGAATAGAACATGGAGTGCAGTGCAATGCAATGCAATACAATACAATACGTAATGGAATAGAATAGAATAGAATATAGAATAGAATAGAATATAGAATAGAATATGGAATAGAATATGGAATAGAATATGGAATAGAATAGAATAGAATAGAATAGAATAGAATAGAATATGGAATGGAATGGAATGGAATGGAATGGAATGGAATGGAATAGAATAGAATATGGAATGGAATTAGAATATGGAATGGAATAGAATAGAATGTGGAATGGAATGAAATGAAATGGAATAGAATATGGAATGGAATAGAATAGAATAGAATAGAATATGGAATGGAATGGAATAGAATAGAATAGAATAGAATAGAATAGAATAGAATAGAATAGAATAGAATAGAATAGAATAGAATAGAATAGAATATGGAATGGAATAGAATAGAATAGAATAGAATAGAATAGAATATGGAATGGAATGGAATGGAATATGGAATGGAATAGAATATGGAATGGAATAAAATATGGAATGGAATAGAATATGGAATGGAATTGGAATAGAATTAGAATAGAATTAGAATAGAATGGAATAGAATAGAATAGAATAGAATAGAATAGAATAGAATAGAATAGAATAGAATATGGAATGGAATTAGAATATGGAGGAATAGAATGTGGAATGAAATGAAATGGAATAGAATATGGAATGGAATGGAATAGAATAGAATAGAATAGAATAGAATAGAATAGAATAGAATAGAATAGAATAGAATAGAATAGAATAGAATATGGAATGGAATGGAATATGGAATGGAATAGAATATGGAATGGAATAAAATATGGAATGGAATAGAATATGGAATGGAATTGGAATAGAATTAGAATAGAATAGAATAGAATAGAACAACAGACTTGGTAGGGACCTTGGAGGTCATCTAGTCCAACCCCCTGCTCAGGCAGGTAACCCTATACCATTTCAGACAAATGGCTGTCCAGTCTCTTCTTAAGAACTTCCAGTGTTGGAGCATTCACCGCTTCTGGAGGCAGGTTGTTCCACTGGTTAATTGTCCTCACTGTCAGGAAGTTTCTCCTCAGTTCTGCATTGCTTCTCTCCTTGATGAGTTTCCCTCCGTTGCTTCTTGCAAAGGAAGACTCAGTCCTCCAGACTGAAAGGATCTAAAAAGGTTGAAATCCTGGCCGCTGGACCAAAGTTTGTTAAACCTGAGACGTTTCGCTCCTCATCCAAGCCCCTTCTTCAGTCAACAGGAAAATGAAATGAAATTGCAGAGATTCGGAGCGTCTTTCATTTTGGGGAGAAACCTCTGCAAAATTCTGCCTTTCATTTTTGACTGAGGAAGTTATTTGGATGAGGAACGAAACGGCTCAGTTTAGTAAACGTTGGCCCGGTCGGTCGCCAAAGTTTTCAGATATTTGTTTTTCCGAAGCGCCCGTCTCCCTCCGAGAGGAACTCTGTGCAATCAAACGTTAAAGTATAAACACCGGGCAAGTAGTCCTCGATTTACGAGCGCAGCTGAGCCCAAACTTTCTGTGGTTGGAGAAAATGACTAAAAAACAAGTAGACTTTAAACCAGAATTATTTTTGTTAGGAATAATAGGAGCCAAGTACGAGAAAGATTGCAGAGATCTAATGCTACACATATTAACGGCAGCAAGAATTGTATTTGCCCAACATTGGAAAAATGGAAACCTACCAACCGAAGAAGTACTAATTAAGAAAATTCTAGAGTGGGCAGAAATGGACAGATGGACTTTAAAGATAAAAGAGAAAGAAGACTCGGTGTATTTTAGAACATGGGATAATTTCTTATCAGTGGCTAGAAAAACGAGTCAGAGAGAAAGGAACTTGATACGTAATTTTGAATCTATATGAGCAAGAAGAAGGCTACTGAGTGATGAATTAACATATTGTTTATGATAATTAACTATATCTATTATTGTTAAGTTAAATACATGTACCCAGACATTATGCTGTTTGCTAAATATTGGAAATGTTATTTGGAAAAACCCCAACCCTAATCTCCCCTTTTTTGGGGGGTGGGTGGGGGGGTGGATTTTTTTTCTATACATTTTAATATTCCTAATGTCTTTTTTTGTATTAGGTTCTTCTTATATGCTGGTAGGTAATCCTCGACTTACAATCACGGTTGTGCCCAAAATTTCCATTGCAAAGTAAGATAGTTCTTAAGTGGCTTTTTTTTAATCCCTTTTACAACCTTTCTCACCGCGGTTGAGAAGTGAATCACTGCGGTTGTTAAGTGAGTAACACGGTCGTTAAGTGAATCACAGGCCGAGGACTTCACGGGCAACCGTTCCCGATTAGTGCTCTGTCAGGAAACTGGGCCGGGTGCCGTCACCCACCCATACAGAGAGTCCTCGACTTACGGCCACGATGGCGCCCAAGATTTCTGTCCCTAAGCGAGACATTCGTTCAGGGACCTTTGCCCCATTTTACGACCTTTCTCGTCACCGTTGTTAAGGGAATCACTGCAGTTAAGTTGACAGACTCGAACACTGGGCGCTATCTAACAAAATGAAATTCAGTGGTGAAAAAAGCAAGGTTCTACATTTAGGCAATCACTTAAATAGGAGCCAGCCGTGTGCTGCAGCTGCCAAAAAAGTTAATACAATTCTAGGCTGTATTAACAGAGGGATAGAATCAAGATCACGTGAAGTGTTAATATCACTTTACAAGGCCTTGGTAAGGCCACACCTGGAATACTGCATCCAGTTTTGGTCGCCACGATGTAAAAAAGATGTTGAGACTCTAGAAAGTGTGCAGAGAAGAGCAACAAAGATGATTAGGGGACTGGAGGCTAAAACATACAAAGAACGCTTGCTGGAATCGGGTAGGTCTAGTTTAATGAAGAGAAAGACGAGGGGGGACATGATAGCAATCTTCCAATATCTCAGGGGCTGCCCCAAAGAAGAGGGAGTCAAGCTATTCTCCAAAGCAACTGAAGGCAGGACAAGAAGCAACGGATGGAAAACAACCAAGGAGAGAAGCAACCTAGAACTAAGGAGAAACTTCCTGACAGTTAGAACAATTAACCAGTGGAACAACCTGCCTCCAGAAGCGGTGAATGCTCCAACACTGGAAGTTTTCAAGAAAAGACTGGACGGCTATTTGTCTGAAATGGTATAGGGTTTCCTGCCTGAGCAGGGGGTTGGACTAGATGACCTCCAAGGTCCCTTCCAACTTTATTATTCTTATTCTTATTGTTGTTGTTGTTATTATTAAATAGCCCTCTGACATATACCGCTTCACAGTGCTTTACAGCCCCCTCTAAGTGGTTTGCAGAGGCGGCATCTATTGCCCCCCAACAATCTGGGTCCTCCTTTTACCGACCTCAAAAGGACAGAAGGCCGAGTCAGCCTGGAGACGACCAGGATCGAACTGCTGGCTGTGGGCAGAATTAGCCTGCAATACTGCCACTGCGCCACCAGGGGTCTAGTAACACGGTTGTTAAGTGAATCTGGCTTCCCCCTTGACTTTGCTTGTCAGAAGGTCACAAAAGGGGATCACCTGACCCCCCCCTCCGAGGATGCTGCGACTGCGGAGGAGGCCGCAACGGTCATAAGTGTGAAAAGCGGTCATAAGTCACTTCTTTGGTGCCATCGTAACTTTGAACGGTCACGAAATGAACTTGTAAGTCGAGGATTGCCTGTAGATGGCAGTTGTGGGGAAAATACAAATTTACCCCAGGAAAACGGGAACACATGCGAAAGAAACTCAAGATTGTTCTCTATTGATTCTCTTTGGCATATGAGGGAGGGAGGGAAGCGGACGCGCTCTCAGATCCTGTTAGGGTAGCCTGTGTCAATAAAGGAGATTACCAGGAGGCTGCAATGGTCGTAAGTGTGAAAAACGGTCCTAGGTCCCTTTTTCCCATGCCGTTGTAAGTTGGAACGGTCATTAAACGAATGATTTAAAACGAGATTCACTTCACAACCTTGTTATTAACATAACCACAGTGATTCATTTAACAACTATGCAGGAAAGGTCGCAAAAGGCAGCAAAAACTCACTTAACGACTGCCTTGCGTAGCCGTGGAAATCTGTGGCTCATTTCTGGTCAAACCTCAAGGACTACTCACGCAAGAAGCCGTTACAAAAAGACATTAAAAATATTAGAAAGTATAGAAAAATATCTACCACCCCAAAATAAGAAAAAAAAAAAGGAAGCTGTAAGCAAAACCTATTCAATCCTCACCAAGTAAATTCAACTTGAACAATTTCTCACTCTTAAAAATACGACCCAATAAATCTTCCTTCGATGCCTTGGCCCGGTTTTCCGTAAACTCCGAATCTTCCGCTCCTCCCGTCTTAATCAGCAAAGATCCGGCAAAAATTAAGCAAAATGCCTAACAAGGTAAGGATGTAATAATCCCCCTTTTCATTGAATGTAAATCTCACTTATCTCTCTTTTATAAGAACGAAGCCTTTTTTTTTTTTTTTGCTTTTTGAAGATAGAATTGCGCTATCTTTGCGGCAACCGTCCACTTGGGGCTCCGAGCCGCGCTCATTAATATAATTAATAATGGCAATTATCAGATCTGTGCCAGGAATAATTAACCACCAGCGGGGGGGGGGAGGGGGGGAGGAGGAAGAAACAACAGGTGATTTTCTGCCGTGTGTGTGTGTCTTTTCCTACATCCAGTGCAATGGGATTAGAACTTGGTAGCAAAGGGGGGTCCCCACAAAAGGTGGGCAATTGGGGGCCCAGGAGGGTGGGCAGAGAATAGAATAGAATAGAATGTAGAATATGGAATAGAATAGAATAGAATAGAATAGAATAGAATAGAATAGAATAGAATAGAATAGAATAGAATAGAATAGAAAAGGATATAAATAGAATGGAATAGAGAACAGAATAGAATAGAATAGAATAATAGAATAGAATATGGAATAGAATAGAATATGGAATAGAATAGAATATGGAATAGAATAGAATATGGAATAGAATAGAATATGGAATAGAATAGAAAAGGATATAGAATAGAATGGAATAGAGAATAGAATATGGAATGGAATAGAATAGAATAGAATAGAATAGAATAGAATAGAATAGAATAGAATAGAATATGGAATGGAAATAGGAATAGAATAGAATAGAATAGAATGTCGAATATGGAATAGAATAGAAAAGGATATAGAATAAAATGGAATAGAGGAATAGAATAGAATAGAATAGAATAGAATAGAATAGAATAGAATAGAATAGAATAGAATAGAATAGAATAATAGAATAGAATATGGAATAGAATATGGAATAGAATAGAAAAGGATATAGAATAAAATGGAATAGAGGAATAGAATAGAATAGAATAGAATAATAGAATAGAATATGGAATAGAATAGAAAAAGATATAGAATAGAATGGAATAGAGAATAGAATATGGAATGGAATGGAATAGAATAGAATAGAATAGAATAGAATAGAATAGAATAGAATAGAATAGAATAGAATAGAATAGAATAGAATAGAATAGAATAGAATAGAATGAAAAGATATTGGACCTAGATTGAAGAAGTTAATAGAGACCACTGAATTACTAATGGACCCAGACAACGCGTTGTTTATTATTTCACTGTAAAACTAGAAAATTAATAAAATATTTATAAAAAAAATAGGGAAAAAGAAGAGGAAGGTCTTCATAATTCCAGGAAGAAGGTCCCCAGCCCTCCATCTCTGGCCGCAGGCTCTTGTGTCGCAGCCACACACCCCACTTGTGCTCCAAGCCTTGCAGGAATCAATTGCCTTGTAATTTGCAAGGAGAAAAGTGAAAAGTCTTCCCAAAGATAATCCGCTAAAATTGAGAGACCTTTCCGGAGAGAGAGAGAGAGGCGCATGGAACGAGCGCAGTGCTCCCTCGGCCCGTGCCGAGCTTGGTCATTTCCCACTGGTTTAATTTGCGGCAAAACCACGGCAGCCGCTGCAAGACGCTGGCCCTCATCCTGAACTTGGCGGAGGGGGCCGTTGGAGGACACACACACACACCCTCCCGGACCCGCTGTTTCTGCTCACCGTGCAGAGTTCAGCCTGCAGCCCAAACGTTCAACTTGCACGGCCTTCCCACACGCCGGCGGCAAGGGAGGAGACGGTTCAGGTTAAAACACACACACACACACACACACACACACAGGGGAAATGACTCAGAGGGATATAATAGGTGTTTTCTCCCGGCCCTGGATAAGCCCAGCTGAAGGATATATCCAAGTTAAAAAGGAAGCAGAAATAGACCCTCCTGAGTGTAACCGCGGGGCAAACACGTCTCCGAAAATAATTCCCACTTCCTTCTTGCGACAAGAAATTACGCACTGCTTCTCCTGAGCTGGCCTTGGTTTCCCTAGCGTTACAGGCAGGCCTCGGCTTAACACCCTTTGCTTAGTGACAGTTCAAAGTTACGACGGCAACTTAACAACCGGAGCTCACACTTAACGACCGTTGCAGAATCTCTGTGGTCACGTGATCAAAATTCGGACGCTTGGCGAACCGGGATGTATTTATGACGGCGGCAGCGTTTCCTCCCCCCCCCGGTCACTGTGACTGCTTTTTGCGCCCCCCCCCTAACAAGCAAAGTCAATAGGAAGGCCAGATTCACTTAACAATGTGTTATTGTTAACTTTACAGCGGTGATTCACTTAACAACCGTGGCAAGGGAAGGTTGTAATACGGGGCAAAACTCAATTAACGTCTGTCTCGCTTAGAAACAGAAATATTGGATCCAATTGTTGTCGTAAGTCAAGGACTACAGGGGGCTGGATTAGAAGATCTCCAAGGTCCCTTCCAGATTCCATTCTATTCTGTTCCATTCTGTTCCATTCTGTTCTGTTCTATTCTATTCTATTCTATTCTATTCTATTCTATTCTATTCTATTCTATTCTATTCTATTCTATTCTATTCTATTCTATTCTATTCTATTCTATTCTATTCTATTCTATTCTATTCTATTCTATTCTATATTCTACTCTACTCTACTCTACTCTACTCTATATTTTCTATTTTCTATTTTCTATTTTCTATTCTGTTTTCTATTCTATTTTCTATTCTATTCTGTTCTGTTCAGTTCTATTCTATATTTTCTATTCTGTTCCGTTCCGTTCCATTCCATGACTTCAACTCCCAGAATTCCCCAGTCAGTCACGCTGGCTGGGGAATTCTGGAAGTTGAAGTCCACAAGTCTTAAAGTTGCCACGTTTGGAGACCTCTGGTGTAGGATCTCCTGCTTGGGCAGGGGGTTGGACTAGAAGACCTCCAAGGTCCCCTCCAACTCTGTTGTTCTTTTATTCTCTGGGGATCTGTAACTCCAAAGCTGAGCTGGGTTGAGTTGGGACAAGGCTGGTTAGATTCCAGTCCGGCAGCTGAAACCTGGTTGGCGTCTCGGCTGCAACAAGCCTCTTTGAACCGACAGCCGTTCTAATAGGAGGGACGCCGAGCAAGGGCAGGCAAAAGTCGGCTTGTAATTCTACTTCGACTCCAGCTTTAGTATTAAAGTAATGAAGATGGAGAGTGTAAATAGAGGCCGGGGAGTAGGAGGTGGGGGGAAAGGTGACCCCGCAGCTTGTAGTCGCTCCCTGGAGCTCTGGATTTCGTTTCTTGTTGGCGGCTATCTTTTTATTGAAACAAAAAAACAACAACCCACTTTCTTAACAGCTTGGAGTTGGGCCAGTTTTTCCCCCTTGTGTGGATGGCGTGTTTCTGGAACCGTGAACTGAAATGCGTTATAGTTCTGATCCAGATTAGCATAAACTCCACGAAAATGGTTTTAAACAAATATTTATTGTCCAGGAATTCTAAGCAGAGACTTACTTTGCAGTAGATACATCCGGTCATATGCATATCTGTTCATTCTCGTAGGTAAAAAAGGAATAATTCCCCATCTCAGCTAGGCATGGTTACGGATGCCAATCAATGCGTGCATGATGCTTGATTAAACAAAGGCTTTTACAACCCTGGCACGTAGCCGGGACATCCTGTAATAAACTTTGAAGCCCCTCCCACTGACTAGATAAGATATAGGACTGACTAACAACTAGACAGGGCTTTTCAACCTTTTTACCGATTGTACCACTTTTAGGATATGGCAATATTCGAGTACCACCTAGCAAGGTGTGAAAAACTTGGTGACAAAAAAAAAAACCTGTTAAAAGTTGCAATTGCACTGAAATGACTTATGACCATTTTTTCACACTTATGACCATTGCAGCAACAGGGTCATGTGATTTATATTTGGATACTTGGCAACTGATTCATAGTTATGATGGTCACAGTGTCCTAGGGTCATGTGATCCCCTTCTGCAACCTTTTGACAAGCAAAGTCAATGGCAGAGCTGCTGGTGGCCAACTGCTAAGGCGGGACTTCCTTCCCTCCCTCCCTTCCCTGTCTCCCTTTTTCTAATTCCCATCTCCTTCTGAAGGAAGAATTTGAACCCCCCCATATTTTCCCTCTTCCATATATTGATCAAACAAGGAAATGCCTCCAGAGACAGAAAAGACAAGCTGCTGAGTGAACTAGCTTAAAAAGGCACTTCCCCTTTAAGAATTAGCTACTGGCTAGAAAGGAAAGTAAGGAGCCCAGCCGGCACTTAAGGAAGAAAAAAAAATGTAAGTACTGGCTGCCCGCTAAGGCAGCCTCCCCAAATGGCTCCATTCCTAAGTAAAATCTGCAGCTCCAGAGGACTCTCTCACTGTAAGTCTTTGCCTGTGCTGGCTCTTTCCCTCCCCCACTACACTTGGCTAGGCAGGGCTGCGTACCACCTGCCACTCATTAATGTACCACAAGTGGTCCGCGTACCACAGGTCGAAAAGCCCTGAACTAGACTACATTTCCCAGAGGCCATCTCTTAAGGAAACAGCGTTTAACCCTTTAAATGCTAAATGCTCTAACACAGTTCTTCATTCCGAAGCTAAATATATTCTGGCCAGATGGCTACATTGGTCCAGCACAGCGTGTAAATTTGGCTCGGCTGTGGACGTTTTGTGCCAATGCCAGGAAAGGGTGCTTGTGTGTATTAAGACAGTGGTCCTCAACCTTTCTGGCTTTGAGGACCAACGGGTGATGGTGGGGGGAGAGGATCGGGGCCGCAAATGCAGCGGGGAGCAAGCACATGCACGCAGCTCCATTTGCCCGAGCGGTGGGCGCGCATGCCCGCCGCTCGCGCAAATGCAACTGCGCATGCGCACTCGCCGCTTCCACGGTCCCGGTTCTGAACGGGCCACAGCCTGGTGATTGGGGACCCCCTGTATTGCGTGCAAATTGGGTGCGTGTATGAGGTTAGGATACGTGCATTAGGATACGTGAATATTGATGCGGTTCCTAATTTATCTTTGCTGCTGCTGCAGCTGACCACCAAAAAAAGAGGGACCTTAAGGCCTCCAAAGGGACTCTGGGCTCTTCATTTGTTTGTCTCCTGCCTTTATTATTTTTACAAATAACTCGAGGCGGCTAACATATCCAACACACTTTCCTCCCTCTATTTTCCTCCTATTTTCCTCACCGCAACAGCCCTGCGAGGTGGGTTGGGCTGGAACAGAAGAACCAGCCCAAAGTCACCCAGCTGGCTCTCGGGCCTAAGGCGGGACTAGAACTCACCGTCTCCTGGCGATTGGCCCAAAGTCACCCAGCCGGCTTTCAGGCCTAAGGCAGGACTAGAACTCACCGTCTCCTGGCGATTGGCCCAAAGTCACCCAGCCGGCTTTCAGGCCTAAGGCGGGACTAGAACTCCCAGTCTCCTGGTGATTGGTCCAAAGTCACCCAGTCGGCTTTCAGGCCTAAGGCAGGACTAGAACTCACCGTCTCCTGGCGATTGGCCAAAGTCCACCCAGCCGGCTTTCAGGCCTAAGGCGGGACTAGAACTCCCAGTCTCCTGGTGATTGGTCCAAAGTCACCCAGTCGCTTTCAGGCCTAAGGCGGACTAGAACTCACCGTCCGCCTCCCTGGTGATTGGCCCAAAGTCACCCAGCCGGCTTTCAGGCCCAAGGCGGGACTAGAACTCCCCGTCGTCTGGCGATTAGCAAACCATGGTTTCACTTAACGACTGCTGCGTTCGCGCTTAACGGCCACCACGCTCCCTTTACCACTGCTGCTGCCGGTGCAAAAAAAAGTTGTAAAATCAGATCAGCCACCTGAGCGACCCGTTTTACGACCGTTACAACCATTACGACTGTAATGGGCAGGCTCCAAGATGGTCGTAACCCAAGGACTTACCTTTATTTCATGCCAGGAACTGTGATATATATAATCGTCAGGAGAGCTTCTCCTGACCTCAGGCACACTCATTTCTAGGTGGGGGAAAATATATATATATATATTCACCTAGAAATGAGTGTGCCTGAGGTCAGGAGAAGCTCTCCTAACGATTTAAACCTACAAATTGCGTCAAACATACGTAGGGTCAGATTATTCCCCGGGGCAGGAAATACGGTAGCTTGCCTGGTGGGGGGGGGGTCGAAACGTGGATGTGGGCCACTTCCCAGGGGGGCCCCCAAGAAGCATTTCAAATCTGTTTTTTCGGAGAGATACATTTCGAGCCTGCTGGAAAACAGGAGAGCTGCTTAAAAGCGTGCTTAACTCCGTGAAAAATAAGAAACAAGCCTTGGAGGAAATTTTAATGGACCCGTGTATGTAAAGGGTGATGCCCCAGGTATGACTCCAGCATCAGTTAAGCTCTTAGAGGGACGGGGCACACCCCTGGCTATTTAATCTTTCTTTTCTTTTTTTTAATTGCATTTGATGCATTGAAAGCGGGAGAGGAAACCTCCCCCTCTCTATTCTCCCCCCCCCGCCCCCGCGGGCATCCTTGCCTTGTGCAAATGGAAGACTTCTCCGTTCTTGCCCCACTCCTTCCTCTTGATCCTGCATTACAGGGCGATGTATCTGAAGGGCTTGGGATGCTTTAAGAGCAATAAATTACTGGAAAGTGGTTATTAATATTTGAATCGCTGCAGAATTGCCAAATGTTAATAGTGTGCCATGAAGGGGTTGTCTGGGTGTGCATGGAAGTGTGTTGGCAGATATACAGGTACCCCTTACCTTCCTTCCCCTTCTTTCCTTTCTTCCTTCCTTCCTTCCTTCCTTCCTTCCCCCTCCCTCCCCCCTCCCTCCCTCTCCCTCCCTCCTAAGCACATAGACTTATATACCGCTTCACAGCGCTTTACAGCCCTCTCTAAGCAGTTTACAGAGTCAGCCCAAGAATCTGATTCCTCATTTTACCGACCTCGGAAGGATGGAAGGCTGAGCCGACCTTGAGCCGGCCAGGATCGAATTCCTGGCAGTGGGCAGACTTAGCCTGCAATGCTGCACTCTGACCACTGGGCCACCAGGTCTCTTGTGTAACTACAAACGGTCACTAAATGAATGCTTGTAAGTCAAGGGCTACCTGAAGTTAAAACTGCCCCCTTTCCCTAGGACAGGGGCAGGCAACCTTGGCTCTTTTATGACAGGTGGACTTCAACTCCCAGAATTCCTGAGCCAGCCATGCTGAGGGGAAAGGGAGAGGTTTCCATGCTGAGCCATGCTGGCTCAGGAAGTCTGGGAGTTGAAGTCCACCAGTCATGAGGGGGCCAAAGTTTCCCTCATGCTGGCTCAGGAATTCTGGGAGTTGAAGTCCACCAGTCATGAGGGGGCCATAGTTTCCCCATGCTGGCTCAGGAATTCTGGGAGTTGAAGTCCACCAGTCATGAGGGGGCCATAGTTCCCCCATGTTGGCTCAGGAATTCTGGGAGTTGAAGTCCGCGAGTCATAAAAGAGCCAAGGTTGCCTACCCCTGCCCTAGGATATCCAAATGCTTCATGAGTCCTAGAAAAATAAGAATAAGAACACTTCCCTCCGTGTAGACGTAGTACCATTAAGGACTACTCATTGAGTACGGTGTGTCAGCCAGTTACAAATCCACCTAGTGGTGAAGCTGTCTATCCCACATTTTTCTAGCTTACCAAGAGGTAGGTTGTGGTTTACTTTGTCGAAGGCCTTGTTGGAGTCTAAGTATGCTATGTCCACAGCATTTCGCTGGTCTACTAACTTAGTCACTTTGTCGAAGAATTAAATAAAGTGGCTAAATTAGTAGTCCAATACCATATAAAGCCTTAGTAAGGCCACACCTAGAATACTGCGTACAGTTTTGGTCACCACACTACAAATCGGATGTTGAGACTGTACAGAAAGTGCAGAGAAGAGCAACAAAGATGATTAGGGGACTGGAGGCTAAAAACATACGAAGAATGGTTGCTGGAATTGGGTATGTCTAGTTTTAATGAAGAGAAGGACCAGGGGGGTGACATGTTAGCAGTCTTCCAGGGACTATCACAGAGACGAAGGGGTCCACCTATTTTCCAAAGCACCTGAAGGCCAGACCAGGAATAATGGATGGAAACTAATCCAGGAGAGAAGCAACCTAGAAATAAGGAGAATTTTTCTGACAGTGAGAACAATCAACCAGTGGAACAGAAGTTGCCTCCAGATGTCGTGGGAGCTTCATCCCTGGAGGATTTCAAGAAGAGACTGGACTGCCATCTGTCGGAAATGGTGTAGGGTCTCCTGCTTGGGTGGGGGGTTGGACTAGATGACCTTCAAGGCCCCTTCCAACTCTGTTATTCTGTAATGCTTTTATTCTGAAAAAATGGCTCCCATTTTCACACTGACCTGGTGGGCAATACCTGCCCATCTGCTGTTCTGCTCCATCTCAGTTTCCTGGAAGACTGAATAAATAATACTTCCATCAAATGGCTGTCCAATCTCTTCTTAAAAACTTCCAGTGTTGGAGCATTCACAACTTCTGGAGGCAGGTTGTTCCACCGGTTCATTGTTCTAACGGTCAGGAAGTTTCTCCTTCGTTCTAGGTTGCTTCTCTCCTTGATTAGTGATCTGTTCGTGACTGAACTGTTGGGGGAGGCTAAATCAAACTCTTTAGCAGCTCATTTACGGATTCCTCAGCCCTTTACCACCAGTGACCCAACAAGCATGTTGTGGGAACAGTGTCACTGCCACAAATAAGCCCAGTTCACTCTGCCCAGCCATGACAGTAATGTATAGCACTGATGACGTTACTTAGTTAGGTAATGAAACGTCTGCAAGAAAACAACGAAGCTCAGAGAGCACCAAGGACCCTACAGTCCTCCTCTCCAAAAACCCTGCTCCCTTCTAGCACTGATGATGTTCCCTAGTTGGGTCATGAAATGTCTGCAAGAAAACGACCTCAGAGAGTATCAGGGACCCCATAATCCTCCTCCTCCTCCTCCTCCTCTCTCCAAACCCCACTCCCTTCTAGCACTGATGATGCTATCTAGTCTGCAAGAAAATAACGAAGCTCAAAGAACACCAAGGACCCCACATTCCTCCTCCTCCTCCTCCTCCTCTCCATAAACCCCACTCCCAGCTAGTACTGATGATGTTACCTAGTTGGGTCATGAAACATCTTGAAGAAAACAATCAAGCTCAGATCTCCTCCTCCTCCTCCTCCTCCTCCTCCTCCTCCTCCTCGCACTGATGATGTTCCCAAGTTGGGTCATCCTTCTAGCATTGATAACGTTACATCATCAGTGCTAGAAGGGTGCAACCTTGATCCTGGTGGTGAAGAAGGTGCACTGGGGTCCAGAAGGGGCGAGAGGCTGGGGCTTCACGGGGCAACGAAGGGCTTTTGATGGCTTCTGTGGTTGTCCTCTGGAACCTCAGGGCTGGGGTCTGGAGGTTGGGGGGGGGCGGCGATTTTTCCACCTGCCAGATTCTCACCAAGAGTCCTTATTTACCTGTTTCATATTTGAAGTCTACAGGAGATAAAATTACCCTTGTTGCCTTCTTGAGGATTTCACTGTAAAAAAATAAATACATAAAACGATTGCATCAGCTTTTATGCAGTTCGATCCACTTCATCAAACCCATGACAAAGGAAGAATGTTTTGTCTATTTTATCTATTTCTTAGCAGCAGAGAAATATTTTTTTGGGGGGGGGAAGGAGGGGGAAGGGAACTTGGTAGGAAGAAGCAGAATTTTTCTGACGGCTGAAAGCCGAAAGAAGAGTGCAGTGAGAAGGTCAAGAAACGTGATTTCCAGCAGAACGTCCGTTCTGAAACCTCGTTGTAGGAACTTCACCAAGAGTTGTGCTCTTTAAAAGGCAGGAGACCCCGTTATCCGAGGAGTTGGAATGTTGTGATTACATAAAAATAGCTTCTTTTTTTAAAAAATGATACTGGGAAGGTAAAACGCAGAACAGGTTTTCAGACAAAAGACGGTTCAGTTGCACTGGATGTTCTCGAGAACTTCAATTTTTACCTGAAGTCTTCTTGTCATTCGGCCTGTCCTGCTCAGGTCTAACAACGTTCTTCTTCATATTTTAAGCCCTTCAACTTTCATTTTCCACTTTAGAAGTCTTCCCAATTTAGACAGGACGCTAACTTACCGAAGCAGAATGTGTTGGTGGTTTCCAAAGACTTCTGGATCTGAATGGGTTTTGTTTTTTAAAAAAAAAATGTTCGGGAATAATTTAGTGGTCCTTCTGAGTCTGTGCAACTCAACTCAGCACCTGAAGGCAGGTCAAGAAGCAACGGATGGAAACTAATCAAGGAGAGAAGCAACCTGGAACTAAGGAGAAATTTCTTGTTAGAACAATTAACCAGTGGAACAACCTGCCTCCAGAAGCTGTGAATGCTCCAAAGCTGGAAGTTTTTAAGAAGAGACTGGACAGCCATTTGTCTGAAATGGCATAGGGTTTCCTGCCTGAGCAGGGATTGGACTAGATGACCTCCAAGGTCCCTTCCAACTCTGTTATTCTATATTCTATTCCTATTCTATTCTATTCTATTCTATTCTATTCTATTCTATTCTATTCTATTCTATTCTATTCTATTCTATTCTATTCTAATTCTTATTTCCGTTCCATTCCATTCCATTCCATTCTTAGTTACTATTCTATTCTATTCTATTCTATTCTATTCTATTCTATTCTATTCTATTCTATTCTATTCTATTCTATTCTATTCTATTCTATTAATTCTTATTTCTATTCTATTCCATTCTATTCCATTCTTATTTACTATTCTATTCTGTTCTGTTCTGTTCTGTTCTGTTCTATTCTATTCTATTCTATTCATTCTGTTCTATTCTATTCTATTCCATTCCATTCCATTCCATTCCATTCCATTCCATATTTTCTATTCTATTCTATTCTATTCTATTCTATTCTATTCTATTCTATTCTATTCTATTCTATTCTATTCTATTCTATTCTATTCTATTCTATTCTATTCTATTCTATTCTATTCTATTCTAGTAACACAGATAGTTTGACAATATCGAGGGAACTATGTATTTAACAAAGCGATGGCACGTAGGGAAAACTATATTTGTGTTTAATTGTTTCGGCATGCAATGCCTTTACAGTGTCGTCTTGTGGGAAGAAGGTGGAACAGTTTGTGTCTAGGAGAGGGGTCTGTAGACATTTTCTCAGCCCTCTTTCTGGCTCCTGCAGTGTACAGGTCCTCAGTGGAAGGCAGGCTGGGGGCAGTGGTTTTTTCCGCAGTTCTAACTATCCGTGGAAATCTGTGTCTCTGTTTGGTTGCAGTGGGTTAGCTTCCCCTTGCTGCAAAACCTTAGCCCAAATTCAGGAAAGCATTGAATTGTTGCAACAATTGAGCAATGTTCAATTTGCGTGCGTGAAATCCCTTCCTTCTTGCTTTAATCCTTTGCTTTTCTTGACTCTTCTGCACAGCTCCTCGCCGCCCGGAGTTTTTGAGAAGGAATACGAGCTCTACCGAGACTACAGCTCGGATGGACAACGGCTTCACTACCGGTGAGCAGCCTCCCTCAAAAGTAGTCTATCTCAACTGTAAGCAGCTTGAAGATGGGTGGACTTCAACTCCCAGAATTCCCCAGCCAGCAGGCTTTAAGATGGGTGGACTTCAACTTTTAGAATTCCCCAGCTAGCATGCCTGAAGAAGTGAGGACTTCAACTCCCAGAATTCCCTAGGCAGCTTGCTTTAAAATGCATAGGCTTCCACTCCCAGAATTCCCCAGCTAGCATGCCTGAAGAAGTGAGGACTTCAACTCCCAGAATTCCGCAGGCAGCAGCAGCAGGCTTTAAAGGGTGTCGTTTTTTAACTCCTAGCATTCCAAGCCAGCATGTCAACTCCCAGAATTCCCCAGCCAGGAAGCGGTCTGGCCTCCCAAGTCGTAACTGGCTGAGGAATTCTGGGAGTTGAAGTCCACACACCTTTAAAGTTGTCACGTTTGAGAAAGACTGCTCAAGAGTTTTGAACCTGGATAAATCCAGGGTGAAAATGGGTGCTGGGCTCCGGGCTTCTAGTCAGGTGGGAACCCCAAGGGGGGTTAATGGTTGAAACGGAGGGAGGTTTATGGCAGACCGTCTTCCATAATGACAGAGGTAAGCCTCGGTTTACGACTGCTCGTTTAATGAACAAGTTATGACGGACCTGCACTCCTCAAAAGCTACTCACGATCCATTTTTGAAGTTACAGCGGCCACACATCCACAACTGCTTGCAGTCCCATGACCACTTTTTGGGCAGTGGGCAATGGGTTCACCTGTTTGCAGGATCCCACAGACATGTGACTGCAATTTAGGACACTTTTTGGGGGGTCTGTTTACTTCCACTTTCTGGCAAAAATGCCCATGGGGGGGGGGCGGAAAGGGATTTGCTTGTGGCGTTCACTTAATCACCGTTACAAAATAAAATAAAATAAAATTGAAAAAATCAGGTCCGGTTCCTTGATGCCTTGTCTTAACGACCGCAAGGACTTGAGAGCTCAGTTATGGCCATAAACTGAGGACTAGCCGTAGAGCTTTGGGGCCGGGGATGTTTGCCGTTGCTAAAAGTGTGGGTTTGCTCTGCTCCTTTTGGCTGGTGGAGAGATAGGAACTAACAGAGGAGAATATTTGATGCTCGGGGTTGAACTATGGAATTCCCTGAGCTGGGTGCTTTTCTTGCAGACGTTTCATGACCCAACTAGCTAACATCATCAGTGCTAAAGGGAATGGGGTTGGCAGGGAGGAGGAGGAGGAGGAGGAGGAGGAGGACGACGACGACTGTGGGGTCCTTGGTGGTTTCCTTGCAGGTGTTTCATGACCCAACTAGCTAACATCATCAGTGGTAAAGGGAATGGGATTGGCAGGAAGGGAGGGAGGGAGAGAGGAGGAGGAGGAAAAAGACTGTGGGGTCCTTTATGTTCTCTGAGCTGGGTGGTTTTCTTGCAGACATTTCATTACCCAACTAGGTAACATCATCAGTGCTAGAAGGGAGTGGGTCTACTTTCTGCTTGTATACAGTGGCTTGCCCCAGCATTATTGGAGTGGTCTCGGTGGCCCCTCGATTGGGCTGTTTACTGCTAGCTTGTTTGCGGTATTGTTTCCTTCTTGATTGTTAAAACATATAAGGAACGGTTGCTGGAATTGGGTATGACTAGTTTAATGAAGAGAAGGACGAGGGGGGACATGATAGCAGCCTTCCAGTATCTCAGGGGCTCCCCTAAAGAAGGGGGAGTCAAGCTATTCTCCAAAGCGCCTGAAGGCAGGACAAGAAGCAACGGATGGAAACTAATCAAGGAGAGAAGCAACCTAGAACTAAGGAGAAACTTCCTGTCAGGACAGTTAACCAGTGGAACTCCTTGCCTCCAGAAGTGGTGAATGCTCCAACACTGGAAGTTTTTAAGAAGAGACTGGACAGCCATTTGTCTGAAATGGTATAGGATTTCCTGCCTGAGCAGGGGGTTGGACTAGATGACCTCCAAGGCCCGTTCCAACTCTGCTATTCTATTCTATTCTATTCTATTCTATTCTATTCTATTCTATTCTATCCTATCCTATATTTTTTTCTATTCTATTCTATTCTATTCTATTCTATTCTACTCTACTCTACTCTACTCTACTCTACTCTACTCTACTCTACTCTACTCTATACTCTACTCCACTCCACTCCACTCCACTCCACTCCACTCCACCCCATCCCATCCCATCCCATCCCATTATATTCCCTATCCCTATTCAATTATTAATCTAATGTCAATTTTGGTGGTAGCCATAGGAACTCAACAAAGCCCTGAACAGCCAGCCCTGATGTTGCCAGATGTTCACCTCTTCAAAAGTGGCTGGGCTGGCAGCTTCCCAGAGATTCCCTCCGGCATGCCAAGAGGGGAAGAAAGTCCCCCACAAGCCTTTTGATTCTGGCCAGCTCATTTCAGGGGTGATAGCATTTCCCTCTCCCACAGAAGCCTGCCAGGCTGCCGGCTCTCCATAATCTTGTCATTCGGAATTGCATCCAGCTGTTTGCTCTGGAGCCAGGCAGCCAGCCAGCCAGCCAGCGGTGGTCAATATTTGCTCTCTTTTCTCATTCTTGCCTGCCTTTAAAAGGAAGCAGCAGGACTGGGGAAGAGATATTCTCTGCCCTTGTTTTATCCCCCCCCCCATTCTTGCTTTCTTGGGGGCCCGGCTGACACGAAGGAGACGGGATCCAGAAAGGGGGTATGCAAGAGACGATGGCGGGCTCCCGTCCTTCTAGTCGGCTAGCCAGAATCTGTCTATCAGACATAAACCTCTTCCTACAATAAAAGATATCTTACCAGTAAATGATGAGGTACTAGGATGAGAAATAGAACATACTTGTGAAATAAAGTAAGAATGTAGTTAACTGAAATAACATATGTATTTTAGGTATGATAACTACTCTCTAATGAAATTAGGGAAATCTGGGTTACCCGAAGTCTAAATATTATGGATGTTAAAGGCTAAATTGGAATATGGTAATTGAAATTGGGTAAAACTTAAAAACAGGACTTGGATATGTATAAGTAAAATTGTGTTGACAAATGGATTGATTGATTGAGCTATCATTAGAAATGTATTAACCTGAATCTGATATAATAAGGGAAACAGAGAGGGAACTTTTAATGACGTAACCTGAGATACGTACGAAAGACTTTCTTTATTGGACTATTGATTACCCAATAACCACGTTGCTTCCTAAATATTTGGATGTAAAATTGAAAAATTAATAAAACTTGTTACCAAAAAAAAAAAAAAAGGACATAAACATCTTCCTGAAGGTGACGTTTTAAGCCTTTCATTTAGTTCCAGCCAGGTTAGCCCCACTAGACAAATTAATCTTGGCTTGTCAAATTAATCTTGGAGAGGGAGGATGGGATGGGGGCCCAGACCTTTCTCCCAGGGACCCCTCTGGTTTTGCCTCTCTGGGGTTTTTCTCACAAAGGGAACTTCTGGGTTTCTCTTGGCGAAGAGCAACTAAGATGATTAAAGGCCTGGAGACTAAGATATATGAAGAACGGTTGCAGGCATTGGGTATGGCCAGTCTGGAGAAAAGAAGGACTAGGGGGGGGGGACATGATAGCAGACTTCCAGTATTTGAGGGGCTGCCATAAAGAAGAGGAGGGGGTCCACCTATTCTCCAAAGCACCTGAAGGCAGGACAAGAAACAATGGATGGAAACTCATCAAGGAGAGAAGCAACCTGGAATTAAGGAGAGACTTCCTAACAGTGAGGACAATTAACCAGTGGAACAACCTGCCTCCAGAGGTTGTGGGTGCTCCATCACTGGAGGAGACAACGAATCACTTCTGAAAACATTGCCAAGAAAACTGCAGGAGCTTGACCTGGCAGTCACCAAGAGTCCAGGCTTACTTGAAGTCCCCATCCCACTTTCCAATAGCTTCCAGAAGCACAGGTTGGCTGCATTTTGGGGACTTCCATCCCCAACTTCTAGGAGTTGGCAAGTCTTAAAGTTGCCAAGTTTGGAGACCCCTGCTGTAGACAGAATAGAGTGGAGAATAAGAATAAGAATAAGAATAGAATAGAATAGAATAGAATAGAATAGAATAGAATAGAATAGAATAGAATAGAATAGAATAGAATAGAATAGAATAGAATAGAAATAAGAATTAGATTAGAATAGAATAGAATAGAATAGAATAGAATAGAATAGAATAGAATAGAATAGAATAGAATAGAATAGAATAACAGAGTTCGAAGGGACCTTGGAGGTCATCCAGTCTAACCCCCTGCTCAGGCAGGAACCCCTCTACCATTCCAGACAAATGGTTGTCCAGTCTCTTCTTAAAAACTTCCAGTGTTGGAGCATTCACAACTTCTGGTGGCAGGCTGTTCCACTGATTAATTGTTCTAACTCTCAGGAAATTTCTCGCTAATTTCAGGTTGCTTCTCTCCTTGATTAGATTCCATCCGTCTCCAAAATTCAAAAGATGGCTGCGTGCCCTGGTGCTTTTTAAAAACCTCAGACCTTGCCTACGCCTCATTTGCTGCACAGGGAGCAGTGCTTTATGCGGCTCCCTGATGGGGGCCTAAAGAGTTTGGCTACATGAGAAACTTAAGCGTTGGGAAACGGCGAAACCCATCAGCCCGGTGCCCTGAACCGCGGAGGAGAGGCGCGTTAAATAAATGTTAGAGATGATTAGAACAGGGATGGAAAACACAATGGCCAAATGTCACGGCGTTGATATATAAGCTTTGGCGGCGGTGACCTTCAAATTCCCAGAGATGGTCCTTTTGCTCATCTTATAGCAGGGAGATTGTAGCAGCAGAGGAGGGGCAGATAAGCACTGAACGTAGAATAATAGGTTGGAAGGGACCTTGGAGGTCATCTAGTCCAACCCCCTGTTCAAACAGCAGACCCTCTGCCATTCCGGATAAATGGTTGTCCGGTCTCTTGAAAGCCTCCAATGATGGAGCGCCCACAGCTTCTGGAGGCAAGCCGTTCCACTGATTAATTAGCAGAATAAGAGAGTTGGAAGGGACCTTGGAGGTCTTCTAGTCCACCCTTCTGCTCAAGCAGGAGGCCCTATATCATTTCAGACAACTGGCTGTCCAGTCTCTTCTTAAAAACTTCCAGTGATGGAGCACCCACAAATTCTGGAGGCAACTTCTGTTCCACCGATTGATTAACAGAATAAGAGAGTTGGAAGGGACTGTGGAGGTCTTCTAGTCCACCCCTCTGCTCAAACAGGAGACCCTATACCATTCTGGACAACTGTCTCTCCAATAGGAGGAATTTTGGTTACTAAATTTAAGAAATTACCAGAAAATAAGAATATTATATTGTATTACTAATTAGTTGATGTAAGATGGTGAGAACGCAAATAGATAAGACGTGTATTCTGAACATTAGATCTTGTGGTGAATTGTAATAAAGGGAATTGGGGTTATTTAAAATTTGGAAATTATAAATATCAAATATAAATATTAATGGGAAACCAAAAATTTGGAAAAATTAATCAGGACATTGTCTAAAAAGATTGAATGTTAAAATAACTAGGAGATATGTATAAACTAAAAATTATTGATAAATGCAAGAAAGTTATTTTTTATTTAATTGATATAATAAGAATTGTACTAATTTAAAGATGAGACAGTAAATACTGAGGGGAAAAGAGGGGAAACACTTAATGTAATAGTTTGAGATCTGTAATAAAGATATTTGTATGTTATAGAATAATAATAATAATAATATAATATAATAATAATAATAATAATAATAATAATAATAATAATAATAATAATAATAATAATAATAATAATAATAATAATAATAATAATAATAATAATAATAATAATAAAGTTGGAAGGGACCTTGGAGGTCATCGAGTCCAACCCCCTGCTCAGGCAGGAGACCCTATACCATTCCAGACAAATGGCTGTGCAGTCTCTTCTTAAAAACTTCCAGTGTTGGAGCATTCACCGCTTTGGAGGCAGGTTGTTCCACTGGTTAATTGTTCTAACTGTCAGGAAGTTTCTCCTCAGTTCCAGGTTGCTTCTCTCCTTGACTAGTTTCCATCCATTACTTCTTGTCCTGCCCTCAGGCGCTTTGGAGAATAGCTTGACTCCCTCTTTTTTGGGGCAGCCCCTGAGATACTGGAAGGCTGCTATCATGTCCCTCCTCGTCCTTCTCTTCATTAAACTAGACATACCCAATTCCAGCAGCCGTTCCTTATATGCTTTAGCCTCCAGTCCCCTAATCATCTTTGTTGCTCTTCTCTGTACTCTTTGTAGAGTCTCAACGTCTTTTTTACATCGTGGTGACCAAAACTGGATGCAGTATTCCAAGTGTGGCCTTACCAAGGCATTGTAAAGTGGTATTAATACTTCACGTGATCTTGATTCTATCCCTCTGTTAATGCAGCCTAGCACTGTGTTGGCCTTTTTGGCAGCTGCAGCACACTGCTGGCTCATATTTAAGTGATTGTCCACTAGGACTCCGAGGTCCCTCTCACAGTTACTACTATTGAGCCAGGTACCCCCTATACTATACCTGTACATTTGGTTTTTCTTGCCTAAATGTAGAACCTTGCTTTTTTCACCATTGAATTTCATTTTGTTAGATAGCGCCCAGTGTTCAAGTCTGTCCAGGTCCTTCTGTATCTTAAGCCTGTCTTCTGGAGTGTTGGCTATTCCTGCCAGCTTGGTGTCATCCGCAAATTTGATGAGTTCCCCATCTATCCCCTCGTCCAAATCGTTGATGAAGATGTTGAAGAGCACTGGCCCCAGAACAGAGCCCTGGGGCACCCCACTGCACACTTCCCTCCATGTAGATGCGGTTCCATTGACCAACTCAGCCGCCACGTTGCTTTTCTAATACTTAAATGTAAAATTAGAAAACCAATAAAATTTTCTTTAAAAAAAAAAAAAAGAGAAGTAGCTCTAAAAATAACACCTTTTGGGACAGGGGTAACACGTAACGGGGTCCCGTTCTCTCCGGCTTTAGCCTCTTTCAATCTACCCCACAATCCAGAATGGGAACTGTCGTAATCCTGCACTGTGCAAAGGAAGCTAGATGAGAATAATCTGCCTTTAAAGCATGCAATTTGGGGTTCTCCTAACACACAAAATAACAGACCGGGTGGATGCAGTGGTCTTTTTTGTCTGGAATGGTGTATATACTATACCTGTGCATTTGGTTTTTCTTGCCTAAATGCAGGACCTTACTTTTTTCACCATTGAATTTCTTTTTTTCTTTTTTTTTATAAGAAAATTTTATTGATTTTCTAGTTTTACATTTAAATATTTGAAAAGCAACGTGGCGGCTGAGTCGGTCAATAATCCAATAACATACAAATATCTTTAGTAGAGATCACGAACTATTACATTAAATATTTTCTCTCTTTTCCCCTTGGTATTTACTGTCTCATCTTTAAATTAATACAATTCTTATTATATCGATTAAATAAAAATACCCTTCTTACATTTATCAACAATTTTTAGTTTATACATATCCTAGTTATTTTAACATTCAATCTTTTTAGACAATCCATGACCTGGTTAGTTTTCCCCAATTTTTAGTTTCCCATTAATATTTAAATTTAACGTTTAATATTTATAATTTCCAAGTTTTAAATAACCCCAATTCCCTTTATCACAATTCATCACCATATCTAATGTACAGGATACATGTCTTATCTATTTGAATTCTCACCATCTTACATCAACTGATTAATAATACAATATAATATTCTTATTTTCTGGTAATTTCCAAATATCTTTAGTAACCAAAATTTCTCTTATTTCAACATTTAATACTTCCTCTCTTTTTCTCTTAATATCTACTATCTCATATTTAAGCTAGTAATTTTTATTATTACCGCTAAGTAAAAACATATTTATTACATTCATTGATAGATTTTTAGCTTATATATATCTTAATTACCTTTATATTTACCATTGAATTTCATTTTGTTAGATGTTCAAGTCTGTCAAGATCCTTCCGTACCTTAACCCTGTCTTCTGGAGTGTTGGCTATTCGTGCCAACACTCAGACAAATTTCTTGCCAACTTTCGGACAAATTTCAGACAAATGGCTATCCAATCACTTCTTAAAAACCTCCAGCGATGGAGTACCTGCAACTTCTGGAAGCAAGTCGTTCCACTGATCAGTTGTTCTCCCTGTCTGGATCTCTCCTCGATTAGTTTCCATCTGTTACTTCTTGTCCTGCCCTCGGATGCTTTGGAGAATAGGTGGACCCCCTCTTCTCTGAGAGAGCCCCTTAAATATTGGAAGTCTGCTCTCATGTCACCCCTCGTCCTTTTTTCCAATGGCTAGACATACCTAGTTCCCTCAATTGTTCATCATATGCAGGGGTCTTCAAACTTGGCCCTTTTACGACTTGTGGACTTCAACTCCCAGAATTCCTCAGCCAGGGTGCCTGGCTGAGGGATTCTGGGAGTTGAAGTCCACAAGTCGTAAAAGGGCAAAGTTTGAAGACCCCTGATCATATGGGTTAGCTTCCAGACCATTATCATCTGAGTTGTTCTTCTCTGGACTCTTTCTATGATCTCAACATCTCAACATGGATCTTCTAGTAGTCCAACCTCCTGCTCAAGCAGGAGACCCTATACCAATTTCAGACAAATGGTTGTCCAATCTCTTCTTGAAAAACTCCAGTGTTGGAGCATTCACAACATCTGGTGGCAGGTTGTTCCACTGGTTAATTGTTCTCACTGTCAGGCAATTTCTCCTTAGTTCTAGGTTGCTTCTCTCCTTCAATCCATCCATCCATCCATCCATCCATCCATCCATCCATCCATCCATCCATCCATCCATCCATCCATCCATCCATCCATCCATCCATCCATCCATCCATCCATCCATCCCATCCATCCATCCATCCATCCATCCATCCATCAATCAATCAAATCAATCAGTCAATAAAATAGAGCTGGAAAGGACCTTCTCTTTGATTAGTTTTCATCCGTTGCTTCTTGTCCTGCCTTCAGGTGCTTTGGAGAATAGGTTGACCCCCTCTTTGGGGCAGCCCTTCAGATATTGGAAGACTGCTATCATGTCACCCCTCGTCCTGCTCTTCTGAACTTTTAGAGAATACAGAATAACAGAGTTGGAAGGGACCTTGGAGATCTTCTAGTCCAACCCCCTGCTCAGGCAGGAAACCCTATACCATTCCAGACAAATGGCTGTCCAGTCTCTTCTTAAAAACTTCCAGTGTTGGAGCATTCACCGCTTCTGGAGGCAGGTTGTTCCACTGGTTAATTTTTCTCACTGTCAGGAAGTTTCTCCTTAATTCCAGGTTGCTTCTCTCTTTGGTTAGCTTCCATCCGTTGCTTCTTGTCCTGCCTTCCGGCGCTTTGGAGAATAACTTGACTCCCTCTTCTTTGGGGCAGCCCCTGAGATATTGGAACACTGCTATCATGTCCCCCCTCATCCTTCTCTTCATTAGACTAGACATACCCAATTCCGGCAACCGTTCTTTATATGTTGTATCCCCCAGTCCCTTAATCATCTTTGTTGCTCTTCTCTGCACTCTTTCCAGAGTCTCAACACCTTTTTTACATCGTGGTGACCAAAACTGGATGCAGGATTCCAAGTCTGGCCTTACCAAGGCCTTGTAAAATGGTATTAACACTTCACGTGATCTTGATTCTATCCCTCTGTCAGTGCAGCCTAAGGACTGCGTTGGCTTTTTTGGCTGCTCCTATTTAAGGGATTGTCCACTAGGACTCCAAGACCCCTCTCACATTTACTGCCCTTGAACCATGTTTCTCCTCTACTACACCTGTGAATTCTTCACTTCTAACTGGTAGAAGCTTCGTGGTTGAAAAGCGAGAGATCTTCAAAGGAAAACAAAACAAAAAAAACAAAGGAAGTCCCGTTGCCTTTTGAAAAAGCACCTTTGGGCTCAGCTCTAAATACATAATTTAAGCTTCCAGCCTGCACGTGGCCTCAAAAAACTTTGGGTGTAGTTTACTCAGGCTTCCCAAAGTTCCTGTTTAATGAGACAGAAGGAGAGAATTAATTACATGCCAGTCTGGGGAGAAATCATACTGGCTATAATTAAGTTGGAAGTATAGTAATCGTAAATGAAAGGCAAGGCCTTCTTTAAAGCAAACTTCCATTCTGGAAACGGTACCTCATTTTTGTTGGCAGGTGCTCAATTTGCAACCACAGCTGGGACGGCGACGTTCGTCACTAAGGGAGGCGCACATTAAGTGAAGTGCATCCGGTTTTACAATCTCCTTTTTTTTTAAACTGGGGTCATTCAGTGAATCGCCAATGTTGTTAAACGAATCACCTGGTCGTTAAGTGGATCCTGCTTTCCCCAGACTTGGCTCATTGGAAGCCGGCTGGGAAGATCGCAAACGGGGATCACGAGATCCGGGAACGCTGCAACCATCGTTTTTGTTTTTAAAAGTCACTTTTTTTTAACACTTGTCCTAACTTTGGTTGCTAAACGCACGGTCGTAAGTTGGGGACTGCCTGTAAATGGAAATGGTTTGCAGTCTATTTGGGGGAATGGTTTTTAAACTTCCCAGACTAACCCTAGTCCTGATATTACCCAGAGTTTCTCATCCGATTAAGAACCAGATCCAGTCTTGCTTTTAGTTTGGAAAGAGTGCAGAGAAGAGCAACAAAGAGGATCAGGGGCCTGGAGGCTAAACATACGAAGAACGGTTGCAGGAATTGGAGATGTCTAGTTTAATGAAAAGAAGGATCTGGGGTGACATGACATTTGAGGAGCTGCCCCAAAGAAGAGGGGGGTCAACCTATTCTCCAAAGCACCAGAAGGCAAGACAAGAAGCAACGGATGGACAATCACTTGACCATGAGCCAGCCGCGTGCAGCAGCAGCCAAAAAAGCTAATACAATCCTGGATTGTATAAACAGAGGCACAGAATCAAGATCACACGAAGTATTAGTATCACTTTATAAAACCCTAGTGAGGCCACACCTGGAATACTACAGCTAATTTTGATCACCATATCACAGAAAAAATGTTCAGTTTGGAAAAAATTCAGAGAAGAGCAGCTAAGATGATCAAAGGCCTGGAGACTAAAACATATGAAGAACGGCTGCAGGACTTGAGTTTGGCTAGTCTAAAGAAAAGAAGTAATAGGGGAGACATGATAGCAGTCTTCCAGTATTTGACGGGCTGCCCCAGAGAAGAGGGGGGTCCACCTGTTCTCCAAAGCACCGGAAGGAAGGACAAGAAGCAACGGATGGAAACTAACCAAGGAGAGAAGCAACCTAGAACTAAGGAGAAAGTTCCTGACAGTTAGAACAATTAACCAGTGGAACAACCTGCCTCCAGAAGTGGTGAATGCTCCAACACTGGAAGTTTTTAAGAAGAGACTGGACAGCCACTTGTCTCAAATTGTATAGGGTCTCCTGCTTCAGCAGGGGGTTGGACTAGAAGACCTCCAAGGTCCCTTCCAGTTCTATTCTGAATTGAGTAGTCTGATGAAGAGAAGGACAAAAGGTGACATGATACCAGCCTTCCAATATCTCAGGGGCTGCCCCAAAGAAGAAGGAGTCATGCTATTCTCCAAAGCGCCCGAAGGCAGGACAAGAAGCAACGGAAGGAAACTAATCAAGGAAGCAACCTAGAACTAAGGAGAAATTTCCTGACAGGTAGAACAATTAACCAGTGGAACAGTTTGCCACCAGACGTTGTGGGTGCTTCTTCACTGGAGGCTTTCAAGAAGAGACTGGACAGCCACTTATCTGGAATGGCATAGGGTCTCCTGCTTGTGCAGGGGGTTGGACTAGAACAGTGATGGCGAACCTTTTAGAGACCGAGTGCCCAAACTGCAACCCAAAGCCCACTTATTTATCGTCGGGTGCCAGGTGGGCGTGGCCCACTGGGTGGGCATGGCTGTGGTGGTCATGGCAGATTGGGTGGGTGTGGCCAAGATGGGCGTGCTCACCTCAATGTTGCTCGTGGGGAGGGATGCCTGTGGGGGGGTGGGCAGGGTTGGGGGAGATCCAGGGGGTCTCTGGCAGGTGGGGCGGTAGGCAGGAGACTCGTCCTGCGGGGTGAGGCGAGGCAGGGCGGGGGTGCCATTGCCATGGGGCAAGGCAAGGGCCAGGGCAGCTGCTGCC
The DNA here is from genome assembly GCA_023970755.1 of Azemiops feae. Lineage (NCBI taxonomy): Eukaryota > Metazoa > Chordata > Lepidosauria > Squamata > Viperidae > Azemiops > Azemiops feae. The sequence goes on from JALGBA010002058.1 coordinate 120,464, forward strand.
TGATACCATCGGCCCCCGCACACAGAGGTCAGCGAGCGCATGGGGGCCAACGGGTGTCTGTCAGCAGCCACAGCCTGCCGGCCCCTCGACCGGCGCACTCTGGGGCTCCGCAGCCCACCGCCAGCAGTTCAAAGAAGCCGCCTCTGAGCTGGATGGCCGGCCGACAGCTGAGGAGGCGATGCAGTGGGTCGTGCCCGGGAAAAGGAGAGCATGCGAGGCCAGGAGAATGATGGGGGGGGGGGAGAGAAACCAGCCGTGCCGAGATGCATCCGGCCACGTGGGACCTTGGCAAGTTAGCAGGCGGCTGGTTGAAGAGGGACAGTTGCCAACTCTGGGGCATGGCGCGTGTGCCCACAGAGAGGGCTCTGAGTGCCGCCTCTGGCACGTGTGCCATAGGTTCGCCACCACTGGACTAGGAGACCTCCAAGGTCCCTTCCAGCTCCGTTATTCTGTTAAAACTCTTGACTTTTCCCTTATGGACAAGTTAAAAAAAAGAAAACAAAAGCTCACCTTACATACAATTTACATCGGTGTTCTTCAGAAAGACAGACACACATACAAAAAATTAACCGAGTCGTGTTTGGGTTCCCGTTGTAGAAAAAGGCATTAGTCATCGGCTCTAAATCCAAATCCGTGTTCTTTGGCAAAGGAGCTGAGAAGTAAAATGGCACGAATACGTCCACCCTGGAAAGCCGGGATGACAGCTTGATGCATTGGGGAAGAGAGGGTGCCATGAACATACTCACACACAAGGACACACACAAGGACACACACACACACACACACACACACTGAGCAGCTGTGGCTTCAACTGCTCTCCAGGACCGCATGCCACCTCGAAAAAATTATGCAGCGAGTGCCACAATTAAGCGCAACTCAAGACGCGAAGAGAGGAGCAGAGCCCAGCTAGAGGCAGGAAAAGTGCAGGGTTTTGTGCGTTTCCCCCCCTCCAAATCGTTGAGCAGGCATGGATTAAAAAAAAATAAAAATAAAAAGGCAGCACCCCGGGTCAAATGATAATTTACAGATACTTGGCTTCTGTCTATCAGCGGCTCCGTGGAATTGTTCTCTTGGCTAAGGGGCCTAGGAAGACAGTTGTGGGTCAAGCTATTCTCCAAGGCGCCTGAAGGCAGGAGAAGAAGCAACGGAGGGAAACTCATCAAGGAGAGAAGCAACCTGGAACTAAGGAGAAACTTCCTGATAAGTTAGAACAATGAACCAGTGGAACCACCTGCCTCCAGAAGCAGTGAATGCTCCAACACTGGAAGTTTTTAAGAAGAGACTGGACAGCCATTTCTCTAGGATGGTACTATAGGATGTCCTGCTTAATCAGGGGGCTGGACTAGAAGACCTCCAAGCTCCCTTCTGACTCTGTTCTTCTGCTCTGTTCTTACAGAGCAAAGGGGTTTTCAACAGCGATGCTGCTGGAAAGAGAATTTGGTATTTATTATTCGGCTCGCCACGAGAAAGCAGTTTTTCCGCCCCCCCAACCGTCTCCTGAAATCTATGGATAAAACAAAACCTCTGCCGAGAGCTAATCTGAGGTCGGAGCCCAGCTTAAAGGGCGTCATTCTCGGCCGCAGCTGCCAGCGAATCAGATGCCATTTCTTTTTCTAATGGCTTTTGTGGCGGATGGGCTACGGGTTTTACATGCTGGCAGGTTTTAATTACAACAGGTTTTTCCTGCCTGCCTTTCGCTGTATTTGGTCAACTTATTGAATGGGAGGGAAAGGACAGATGGGCGGGCAGGGCCTCTGGCTATATACGCAGCCGCCGCGTTCCAGCAGTTGAGAAAAAACTCCGGTTGTGCCCGGAAGAGCGATGGCACCAGCGGAACCCAGGAGAAAGGGGGAGTTTCCCCCCCCCC
>JALGBA010002059.1:0-12206 GCA_023970755.1 Azemiops feae
TTTTACATTTGGGTCAAAAAAACCTTTTCATCTCCTGAGCACAGAAATCCCTGACCCCGGCATCAGAAATTTCCTTCTCCAGACAACAAAAAAAGCTCAATTTTTAAAAACTAGAAAAAGCACCATATTTAAGCATGATATTTAACCCCGAAAGACACTCTGGCGTCCATTTTTACATTTGGGTCAAAAAACGTATTTCATCTCCTGAGCCAAGAAATCCCTGACCCCGGCATCAGAAATTTCCTTCTCCAGACATCAAAAAAAGCTTGATTTTTAAAAACTAGAAAAAGAACCATATTTAAGCATGATATTTAACCCCGAAAGTCACTCTGGGGTCCATTTTTACATTTGGGTCAAAAAACGTTTTTCATCTCCTGAGCAAAGAAATCACTGACCCCGGCATCAGAAATTTCCTTCTCCAGACATCAAAAATTGCTCAATTTTTAAAAACTAGAAAAAACACCATTTTAAGCATGAAATTTAACCTCGAAATTCAACTCTGGCGTCTCCGTTTTACATTGGGTCAAAAAAAAACTTTTCATCTCCTGGAGCACAGAAATCCCTGACCCGGCATCAGAAATTCCTCTCGACAACAAAAAAGCTCAATTATTAAAAACTCGAAAAAGCACCATTTTTAAGCATGAAATTTACCATCGAATCTCACCTGGCGTCCATTTTACATGGGCGCAAAAAAACTTGTCATATACTGAGCAACAGAATCCCTACCTGGCATCAGAAATTTCCTTCTCTAGACAACAAAAAAAGCTCAATTTTTAAAAAATAGAAAAAGCACCATTTTTAAGCATGAAATTTAACCTCGAATCTCAGTCTGGCATCCATTTTTACATTTGGGTCAAAAAAAACTTTTCATCTCCTGAGCACAGAAATCCCTGACCCCGGCATCAGAAATTTCCTTCTCCAGACAACAAAAAAAGCTCAATTTTTAAAAACTAGAAAAAGCACCATTTTTAAGCATGAAATTTAACCTTGAATCTCAGTCTGGCGTCTGTTTTTACATTTGGGTCAAAAAAAACTTTTCATCTCCTGAGCACAGAAATCCCACAGAAATTTCCTTCTCCAGACAACAAAAAAAGCTCAATTTTTAAAAACTAGAAAAACACCATTTTTAAGCATGAAATTTAACCTCGAATCTCAGTCTGGCATCCGTTTTTACATTTGGGTCAAAAAAAACTTTTCATCTCCTGAGCACAGAAATCCCTGACCCCGGCATCAGAAATTTCCTTCTCCAGACATCAAAAAAAGCTCAATTTTAAAAAACTAGAAAAAACACCATATTAAGCATGAAATTAACCTCGAATTCAGTCTGGCATCCGTTTTACTTTGAGGTTCAAAAAAAACTTTTCATACTCCGAGGCACAGAAATCCCTGACCCGGCATCAGAAATTTCCTCTCCAGACAACCAAAAAAAAGCTCAATTTTTCAAAACTAGGAAAAAAGCACCATTTTTAAGCATGAAAATTAACCCGAATCTCACTCTGGCGTCCATTTTACATCGGGTCAAAAAAACTTTCATGTCCCGAGACAGAAATCCCTGGACCACGGCATCAGAAATTTCTTCTCAAGACAACAAAAAAAAGCCAATTTTAAAAACTAGAAAAAACAGCATTTTAAGCATGAAATTTAACCTCGAATCTCAGTCTGGCGTCTGTTTTTACATTTGGGTCAAAAAAAACTTTTCATCTCCTGAGCACAGAAATCCCACAGAAATTTCCTTCTCCAGACAACAAAGAAAGCTCAATTTTTAAAAACTAGAAAAAGCACCATTTTTAAGCATGAAATTTAACCTCGAATCTCACTCTGGCGTCCATATTTACATTTGGGTCAAAAAAACTTTTCATGTCCTGAGCACAGAAATCCCTAACCTCGGCATCAGAAATTTTAGACTTTCCGAGCAACAAAAAAAGCTCAATTTTTAAAAACTAGAAAAACAGCATTTTTAAGCATGAAATTTAACCTCGAATCTCAGTCTGGCGTCCGTTTTTACATTTGGGTGAAAAAAAACTTTTCATGTCCTCAGCACAGAAATCCCTAAACCCGGCATCAGAAATTTCCTTCTCCAGACAACAAAAAAAGCTCAATTTTTAAAAACTAGAAAAAGCACCATTTTTAAGCATGAAATTTAACCTCGAATCTCACTCTGGCGTCCATTTTTACATTTGGGTCAAAAAAACTTTTCATATCCTGAGCACAGAAATCCCTAACCTCGGCATCAGAAATTTGCTTCTCCAGACAACAAAAAAAACTCAATTTTTAAAAATTAGAAAAAGCACCATTTTTAAGCATGAAATTTAACCTCGAATCTCACTCTGGCGTCCATTTTTACATTTGGGTCAAAAAAACTTTTCATATCCTGAGCACAGAAATCCCTAACCTCGGCATCAGAAATTTGCTTCTCCAGACAACAAAAAAAGCTCAATTATTAAAAACTAGAAAAGCACCATTTTTAAGCATGAAATTTAACCTCGAATCTCACTCTGGCGTCCATTTTTACATTTGGGTCAAAAAAACTTTTCATATCCTGAGCACAGAAATCCCTAACCTCGGCATCAGAAATTTGCTTCTCCAGACAACAAAAAAAGCTCAATTTTTAAAAATTAGAAAAAGCACCATTTTTAAGCATGAAATTTAACCTCGAATCTCACTCTGGCATCCATTTTTACATTTGGGTCAAAAAAAACTTTTCATCTCCTGAGCACAGAAATCCCTGACCATCCGGCATCAGAAATTTCTTCTCCAGACAACAAAAAAGCTCAATTTTTAAAAAACTAGAAAAAGCACCATTTTTAAGCATGAAATTTAACCTCGAAATCTCAGTCTGGCATCCGTTTTTAATTGGTGTCAAAAAAAAACTTTTTCATCCCTGAGCACAGAAATCCCACAGAAATTTCCTTCTCCAGACAACAAAAAAAGCTCAATTTTTAAAAACTAGAAAAAGAACCATTTTTAAGCATGAAATTTAACCTCGAATCTCAGTCTGGCATCTGTTTTTACATTTGGGTCAAAAAAAACTTTTCATCTCCTGAGCACAGAAATCCCACAGAAATTTCCTTCTCCAGACAACAAAAAAAGCTCAATTTTTTAAAACTAGAAAAACACCATTTTTAAGCATGAAATTTAACCTCGAATCACAGTCTGGCATCCGTTTTTACATTTGGGTCAAAAAAAACTTTTCATCTCCTGAGCACAGAAATCCCTAACCTCGGCATCAGAAATTTCCTTCTCCAGACAAAAAAAAAAGGTCAATTTTTAATAACTAGAAAAAGCACCATTTTTAAGCATGAAATTTAACCTCGAATCTCAGTCTGGCGTCCGTTTTTACATTTGGGTCAAAAAAAACTTTTCATCTCCTGAGCACAGAAAATCCACAGAAATCCTTCTCCAGACAAAAAAAAAAGCTCAATTTTTAAAAAAACTAGAAAAACACCATTTTAAGCATGAAATTTAACCTCGAATTCAGTCTGGAATCCGTTTTCACATTTGGGTCAAAAAAAAAACTGTTCATCTCTGAGCACAGAAATCCCTAACCCCGGCATCAGAAATTTCCTTCTCCAGACAACAAAAAAAGCTCAATTTTTAAAAACTAGAAAAAGCACCATTTTTAAGCATGAAATTTAACCTCGAATCTCACTCTGGCATCCATTTTTACATTTGGGTCAAAAAAACCTTTTCATGTCCTGAGCACAGAAATCCTGAGCCCGGCATACAGAAAATTTCATTCTCCAGACAACAAAAAGGCTCAATTTTTTAAAAAACTAGAAAAACAGCATTTTAGATGAAATTTAACCCGAACCTCAGTCTTGGCGTCCGTTTTTACATTTGGATCAAAAAAAAATGGTTCATCTCCTGAGCACAGAAAATCCCTGACCCGCATCAGAAATTTCCTGTCTCAGAAAAAAAAAGAAAGCTCATTTTAAAAACTTAGAAAAAGACCATTCTAAGATGAAATTTAACTTCGAATTCACTCTGGCGTACATTTTTACATTTGGGTCAAAAAACTTTTCATTGTCCTGAGCACAGAAATCCCTAACTCGGCATCCGAAATTTGCTTCTCCAGACAACAAAAAAAGCTCAATTTTTAAAAATTAGAAAAAGCACCATTTTTAAGCATGAAATTTAACCTCGAATCTCACTCTGGCATCCATTTTTACATTTGGGTCAAAAAAAACTTTTCATCTCCTGAGCACAGAAATCCCTGACCCCGGCATCAGAAATTTCCTTCTCCAGACAACAAAAAAAGCTCAATTTTTAAAAACTAGAAAAAGCACCATTTTTAAGCATGAAATTTAACCTCGAATCTCACTCTGGCGTCCATTTTTACATTTGGGTCAAAAAAACTTTTCATATCCTGAGCACAGAAATCCCTAACCTCGGCATCAGAAATTTGCTTCTCCAGACAACAAAAAAAGCTCAATTTTTAAAAATTAGAAAAAGCACCATTTTAAGCCTGAAATTTTAACCTCGAATCTCCCTCTGGCGTCCATTTTTACATTTGGGTCAAAAAACTTTATTCATATCCTGAGCACAGAAATCCCTAACCTCGCATCAGAAATTTTGCTTTCTCCAGACAACAAAAAAAGCTCAATTTTTTAAGATTAGAAAAACACCAGTTTTAAGCATGAAATTTAACCTTGAATCTCAGTCTGGCGTCCGTTTTTACATTTGGGTCAAAAAAAACTTTTCATCTCCTGAGCACAGAAATCCCTGACCCCGGCATCAGAAATTTCCTTCTCCAGACAACAAAAAAAGCTCAATTTTTAAAAACTAGAAAAAGCACCATTTTTAAGCATTAAATTTAACCTCGAATCTCAGTCTGGCATCCGTTTTTACATTTGGGTCAAAAAAAACTTTTCATCTCCTGAGCACAGAAATCCCTGCCCGGCATCAGAAATTTCCTTCTCCAGACAACAAAAAAAGCTCAATTTTTAAAAACTAGAAAAAGCACCATTTTTAAGCATGAAATTTAACCTCGAATCTCAGTCTGGCGTCTGTTTTTACATTTGGGTCAAAAAAAACTTTTCATCTCCTGAGCACAGAAATCCCACAGAAATTTCCTTCTCCAGACAACAAAAAAAGCTCAATTTTTAAAAACTAGAAAAACACCATTTTTAAGCATGAAATTTAACCTCGAATCTCAGTCTGGCATCCGTTTTTATATTTGGGTAAAAAAAAACTTTTCATGTCCTGAGCACAGAAATCCCTAACCTCGGCATCAGAAATTTCCTTCTCCAGACAAAAAAAAAAGCTCAATTTTTAAAAACTAGAAAAAGCACCATTTTTAAGCATGAAATTTAACCTCGAATCTCAGTCTGGCGTCTGTTTTTACATTTGGGTCAAAAAAAACTTTTTATCTCCTGAGCACAGAAATCCCACAGAAATTTCCTTCTCCAGACAACAAAAAAAGCTCAATTTTTAAAAACTAGAAAAACACCATTTTTAAGCATGAAATTTAACCTCGAATCTCAGTCTGGCATCCGTTTTTACATTTGGGTCAAAAAAAACTTTTCATCTCCTGAGCACAGAAATCCCTGACCCCGGCATCAGAAATTTCCTTCTCCAGACAACAAAAAAAGCTCAATTTTTCAAAACTAGAAAAAGCACCATTTTTAAGCATGAAATTTAACCTCGAATCTCACTCTGGCGTCCATTTTTACATTTGGGTCAAAAAAAACTTTTCATGTCCTGAGCACAGAAATCCCTGACCCCGGCATCAGAAATTTCCTTCTCCAGACAACAAAAAAAGCTCAATTTTTAAAAACTAGAAAAACAGCATTTTTAAGCATGAAATTTAACCTCGAACCTCAGTCTGGCGTCCGTTTTTACATTTGGATCAAAAAAAACTTTTCATCTCCTGAGCACAGAAATCCCTGACCCCGGCATCAGAAATTTCCTTCTCCAGACAACAAAGAAAGCTCAATTTTAAAAACTAGAAAAAGCACCATTTTTAAGCATGAAATTTAACTTCGAATCTCACTCTGGCGTCCATTTTTACATTTGGGTCAAAAAAACTTTTCATGTCCTGAGCACAGAAATCCCTAACCTCGGCATCAGAAATTTGCTTCTCCAGACAACAAAAAAAGCTCAATTTTTAAAAATTAGAAAACGCACCATTTTTAAGCATGAAATTTAACCTCGAATCTCACTCTGGCATCCATTTTTACATTTGGGTCAAAAAAAACTTTTCATCTCCTGAGCACAGAAATCCCTGACCCCGGCATCAGAAATTTCCTTCTCCAGACAACAAAAAAAGCTCAATTTTTAAAAACTAGAAAAAGCACCATTTTTAAGCATGAAATTTAACCTCGAATCTCACTCTGGCGTCCATTTTTACATTTGGGTCAAAAAAACTTTTCATATCCTGAGCACAGAAATCCCTAACCTCGGCATCAGAAATTTGCTTCTCCAGACAACAAAAAAAGCTCAATTTTTAAAAATTAGAAAAAGCACCATTTTTAAGCATGAAATTTAACCTCGAATCTCACTCTGGCATCCATTTTTACATTTGGGTCCAAAAAACTTTTCATCTCCTGAGCACAGAAATCCCTGACCCCGGCATCAGAAATTTCCTTCTCCAGACAACAAAAAAAGCTCAATTTTTAAAAACTAGAAAAAGCACCATTTTTAAGCATGAAATTTAACCTCGAATCTCAGTCTGGCATCCGTTTTTACATTTGGGTCAAAAAAAACTTTTCATCTCCTGAGCACAGAAATCCCTGCCCGGCATCAGAAATTTCCTTCTCCAGACAACAAAAAAAGCTCAATTTTTAAAAACTAGAAAAAGCACCATTTTTAAGCATGAAATTTAAACTCGAATCTCAGTCTGGCGTCTGTTTTTACATTTGGGTCAAAAAAAACTTTTCATCTCCTGAGCACAGAAATCCCACAGAAATTTCCTTCTCCAGACAACAAAAAAAGCTCAATTTTTAAAAACTAGAAAAACACCATTTTTAAGCATGAAATTTAACCTCGAATCTCAGTCTGGCATCCGTTTTTATATTTGGGTAAAAAAAACGTTCATGTCCTGAGCACAGAAATCCCAACCTCGGCATCAGAAATTTCTTTCTCCGACAACAAAAAAAGGTCAATTTTAAAAAACTAGAAAAAGCACCATTTTTAAGCATGAATTGACCTCGAATCTCAGTCTGCGTTCCGTTTGTACATTTGGGTCAAAAAAACTTTTCATCCCTGAGCCACAGGCAAATCCCTGACCCCGGCATCAGAATTTCCTTCTCAGACATCAAAAAAAAGCTTGATTTTAAAAACTAGAAAAACACAATTTTTAAGCATGAAATTTAACCTTGAATCTCACTCTGGCGTCCGTTTTTACATTTGGGTCAAAAAAAACTTTTCATCTCCTGAGCACAGAAATCCCTGACCACGGTATCAGAAATTTCCTTCTCCAGACAACAAAAAAAGCTCAATTTTTAAAAACTAGAAAAAGCACCATTTTTAAGCATGAAATTTAACCTCGAATCTCAGTCTGGCATCTGTTTTTACATTTGGGTCAAAAAAAACTTTTCGTCTCCTGAGCACAGAAATCCCACAGAAATTTCCTTCTCCAGACAACAAAAAAAGCTCAATTTTTAAAAACTAGAAAAAGCACCATTTTTAAGCATGAAATTTAACCTCGAATCTCAGACTGGCATCCGTTTTTACATTTGGGTCAAAAAAAACTTTTCGTCTCCTGAGCACAGAAATCCCACAGAAATTTCCTTCTCCAGACAAACAAAAAAAGCTCAATTTTTAAAAACTAGAAAAACACAATTTTTAAGCATGAAATTTAACCTCGAATTTTAGTCTGCCGTCCGTTTTTACATTTGGGTCAAAAAAAACTTTTCGTCTCCTGAGCACAGAAATCCCACAGAAATTTCCTTCTCCAGACAACAAAAAAAGCTCAATTTTTAAAAACTAGAAAAACACAATTTTTAAGCATGAAATTTAACCTCGAATCTCAGTCTGGCATCCATTTTTACATTTGGGTCAAAAAACGTTTTTCATCTCCTGAGCAAAGAAATCCCTGACCCCGGCATCAGAAATTTCCTTCTCTAGACAACAAAAAAAGCTTAATTTTTAAAAACTAGAAAAAGCACCATTTTTAAGCATGAAATTTAACCTCGAACCTCACCCTGTCGTCCGTTTTTACATTTGGGTCAAAAAAAAAATTCGCCTCCTTGACATCGAAATCCCTGACCCCGACATCAGAAATTTCCTTCTCCAGACAACAAAGAAAGCTCAATTTTTAAAAACTAGAAAAAGCACCATTTTTAAGCATGAAATTTAACCTCGAATCTCAGTCTGGCGTCCGTTTTTACATTTGAGTCAAAAAAAACTTTTCATCTCCGGAGCACAGAAATCCCTGACCCCGGCATCAGAAATTTCCTTCTCCAGACAACAAAAAAAGCTCAATTTTTAAAAACTAGAAAAAACACCATTTTTAAGCATGAAATTTAACCTCAAATCTCAGTCTGGCATCCATTTTTACATTTGGGTCAAAAAAAACTTTTCATCTCCTGAGCCCAGAAATCCCTGACCCCGGCATCAGAAATTTCCTTCTCCAGACAACAAAAAAAGCTCAATTTTTAAAAACTAGAAAAGAACCATTTTTAAGCATAAAATTTAACCATGAATCTCACTCTGGCGTCCGTTTTTACATTTTAGTAAAAAAAAAAATTTCATATCCTGAGCACAGAAATCCCTGACCCCGGCATCAGAAATTTCCTTCCCCAGACATCAAAAAAAGCTTGATTTTGAAAAACTAGAAAAAGCACCATATTTAAGCATGATATTTAACCCCGAAAGACACTCTGGCGTCCATTTTTACATTTGGGTCAAAAACGTATTTCATCTCCTGAGCAAAGAAATGCCTGACCCGGCATCAGAAATTTCCTTCTCCAGACATCAAAAAAAGCTTGATTTTTAAAAACTAGAAAAAGAACAATTTTTAAGCATGATATTTAACCCCGAAAGTCACTCTGGGGTCCATTTTTACATTTGGGTCAAAAAACGTTTTTCATCTCCTGAGCAAAGAAATCCCTGACCCCGGCATTAGAAATTTCCTTCTCCAGACATCAAAAAAAGCTTGATTTTTAAAATTAGAAAAAGTACCATATTTAAGCATGAAATTTAACCCTGAATGTCACTCTGGTATCCGTTTTTACATTTGGGTCAAAAAAAACTTTTCATCTCCTGAGCACAGAAATCCCTGAAATCCCTGAAATCAGAAATTTCCTTCTCCAGACAACAAAAAAAAGCTCAATTTTTTAAAACTAGAAAAAGCACCATTTTTAAGCATAAAATTTAACCATGAATCTCACTCTGGCGTCCGTTTTTACATTTTAGTCAAAAAAAAAAATTCATCTCCTGAGCACAGAAATCCCTGACCCCCAGAAATTTCCTTCCCCAGACATCAAAAAAAGCTTGATTTTTGAAAACTAGAAAAAGAACCATATTTAAGCATAATATTTAACCCCGAAAGTCACTCTGGCGTCCATTTTTACATTTGGGTCAAAAAACGTTTTTCATCTCCTGAGCACAGAAATCCCTGACCCCGGCATCAGAAATTTCCTTCTCCAGACATCAAAAAAAGCTTGATTTTTAAAATTAGAAAAAGTACCATATTTAAGCATGAAATTTAACCCTGAATGTCACTCTGGTATCCGTTTTTACATTTGGGTCAAAAAAAACTTTTCATCTCCTGAGCACAGAAATCCCTGAAATCCCTGAAATCAGAAATTTCCTTCTCCAGACAACAAAAAAAAGCTCATTTTTTTAAAACTAGAAAAAGCACCATTTTTAAGCATAAAATTTAACCATGAATCTCACTCTGGCGTCCGTTTTTACATTTTAGTAAAAAAAAAAATTTCATCTCCTGAGCACAGAAATCCCTGACCCCGGCATCAGAAATGTCCTTCCCCAGACATCAAAAAAAGCTTGATTTTTAAAAACTAGAAAAAGAACCATATTTTCAAAGCTCATAATTTAACCCCGAAAGTCACTCTGGCGTCCATTTTGTACATTTGGGTCAAACGTTTTTTCATCTCCTGACACAGAATCCCTGACCCCGGCATCAGATTTCTGTCTCCAGACCTCAAAAAAAGCTTGATTTTACAACTTTTAGAACAAAAAGTACCAATTTTAAGCATGAAATTTAACCCTGAATGTCACTCTGGTATCCGGTTTTTACATTTGGGTCAACAAAAAACGTTTCCTCTCCTGAGCACAGAAATCCCTAAATCCCTAAATCAGAAATTTCCTTCTCCAGACAACAAAAAAAAGCTCAATTTTTTAAAACTAGAAAAAGCACAATTTTTAAGCATAAAATTTAACCATGAATCTCACTCTGGCGTCCGTTTTTACATTTTAGTCAAAAAAAAAATTTCATCTCCTGAGCACAGAAATCCCTGACCCCGGCATCAGAAATGTCCTTCCCCAGACATCAAAAAAAGCTTGATTTTTAAAAACTAGAAAAAGAACCATATTTAAGCATGAAATTTAACCCTGAATGTCACTCTGGTATCCGTTTTTACATTTGGGTCAAAAAAAACTTTTCATATCCTGAGCACAGAAATCCCTAACCCCGGCATCAGAAATTTCCTTCTCCAGACAACAAAAAAAGCTCAATTTTTAAAAACTAGAAAAAGCACCATATTTAAGCATGATATTTAACCCCGAAAGTCACTGTGGGGTCCATTTTTACATTTGGGTCAAAAAACGTTTTTCATCTCCTGAGCAAAGAAATCCCTGACCCCGGCATTAGAAATTTCCTTCTCCAGACATCAAAAAAAGCTTGATTTTTAAAATTAGAAAAAGTACCATATTTAAGCATGAAATTTAACCCTGAATGTCACTCTGGTATCCGTTTTTACATTTGGGTCAAAAAAAACTTTTCATCTCCTGAGCACAGAAATCCCTGAAATAACTGAAATCAAAAATTTCCTTCTCCAGACAACAAAAAAAAGCTCAATTTTTAAAAACTAGAAAAAGCACCATTTTTAAGCATGAAATTTAACCTCGAATCTCACTCTGGCGTCCACTTTTACATTTGGGTGAAAAAAAACTTTTCATCTCCTGAGTACAGAAATCCCTAACCCCGGCATCAGAAATTTTCTTCTCCAGACATCAAAAAAAGCTTGAGTTTTAAAAACTAGAAAAAGAACCATATTTAAGCATAATATTTAACCCCGAAAGTCACTCTGGCATCCATTTTTACATTTGGGTCAAAAAACGTTTTTCATCTCCTGAGCACAGAAATCCCTGACCCCGGCATCAGAAATTTCCTTCTCTAGACAACAAAAAAAGCTCAATTTTTAAAAACTAGAAAAAGCACCATTTTTAAGCATGAAATTTAACCTCGAACCTCACCCTGTCGTCCGTTTTTACATTTGGGTCAAAAAAAAAATTCGCCTCCTTGACATCGAAATCCCTGACCCCGACATCAGAAATTTCTTTCTCCAGACAACAAAAAAAGCTCAATTTTTAAAAACTAGAAAAAGCACCATTTTTAAGCATGAAATTTAACCTCGAATCTCACTCTGGTGTCCATTTTTACATTTAGGTGAAAAAAAACTTTTCATCTCCTGAGCACAGAAATCCCTGACCTCGAGATCAGAAATTTCCTTCTCCAGACAACAAAAAAAGCTCAATTTTTAAAAACTAGAAAAACCACCATTTTTAAGCATGAAATTTAACCTCGAATCTCAGTCTGGCGTCTGTTTTTACATTTGGGTCAAAAAAAACTTTTCATCTCCTGAGCACAGAAATCCCTGACCCCGGCATCAGAAATTTCCTTCTCCAGACAACAAAAAAAGCTCAATTTTTAAAAACTAGAAAAAGAACCATATTTAAGCATGATATTTAACCCTGAAAGTGACTCTGGGGTCCATTTTTACATTTGGGTCAAAAAAACTTTTCATGTCCTGAGCACAGAAATCCCTAACCTCGGCATCAGAAATTTGCTTCTCCAGACAACAAAAAAAGCTCAATTTTTAAAAACTAGAAAAAGCACCATTTTTAAGCATGAAATTTAACCTCGAATCTCAGACTGGCATCCGTTTTTACATTTGGGTCAAAAAAACCTTTTCATCTCCTGAGCACAGAAATCCCTGACCCCGGCATCAGAAATTTCCTTCTCCAGACAACAAAAAAAGCTAAATTTTTAAAAACTAGAAAAGAACCATTTTTAAGCATAA
>JALGBA010002060.1:0-23622 GCA_023970755.1 Azemiops feae
TAGGGTTAGGGTTAGACTTAGGCTGACTAGGAGAGTAATTGGCCCAAAGCTGGTTTCTCATACCTAAGGTGGTACTAAAACTCAGCCCCCACCCCCAATTTCTAGCCTGGCACCTTCCACCCCAATTGACTAGCTGTCTATTTTTCACCCCAGTGAAATGATATTCACGAATGGGCATACTAGGAAGATTAGAAACTAAGATGCAGCAAGAAATTAGTGTGATGTAGGTAGACATAAAACATTTTAATAAATGCGACAGTTTCAAAACTAGCAGCAAAGGTAAAATCTAATCTCACTCATTTTAATATTAAGCATAGCAATAAATTTATGTATGTTTGGTGAGGTTTATCTTTAAAGTTAGCACCTATCAAAGTAACCTTAATTCATCATTACAGGCCTTTTTGAAGGCCGCGCCATCTCTCGCTAAGGGACAAGCAGGTACAGCAGCCACCAACAGAAATAAACCTTTTAAATGGCGTTTTAAGTGTATTACTGTTATAATAAAACCGTTAAGAATATTAGGTTTATCTTAGCCTGCCCCAGGGTCGCAAGCAAAAGGCGCTCCCGCGCCTCATTAATATAATAAGGAGTTAATAATAAAGATAGAGAATAATAACCTTAAAATCCCATGCAAAAGGTTTATTTATTTCGGCGGCCGCAATACCCGTTTTGACCACAGGAGGGCACGTTTTTCCGTCCCATAGCATTAACACGGTCCTAGACCTTCTCGGCATGGCGACCTCCCGTCCGTCTAAATTGGCCATCCCCCAGTTCATTTGGAATCGACCTTCCTATCATGGCCGACGTCTTGTCCGTTGCTTTTAGTCATCCGTCGGCACCTTCCTGTCCTCTCTTCTGCTCTACGCTGCCGCAAGAGGGGAAAAAAGCCTCGTACTGCCGCAGGTGAGCCGAGCAGCCGCAAAAAGAAATAAAGCTTTTAAATGGAGTTTTAAGTGTAGTATTTATTAATGAAACCTCAGTAATATTAGGTGATGTTTTTGTGTCCCCGCGTCGCAGCAAAAGGGCTTCCCTTCGCCCTATTAACATTAATAAGGCGTTACTAATAAAGATAGAGGGATAATAACTTTAAAAATCCCATAAAAAGGTTATTTCTTTCGGCAACGTCTTTACGTCGCAAAGCATAGGCATCGAGGCACCTCCCAGGGGGTGAACTGAATGGAGGGTTTTTAGGGATGGAAGAAACACGGGGACGGGCGGGGAGGCCGGCGCGGCAGCTGCTCTAAAGGTGCAGGTGCCTTGGGCCATATGTAAAGGAGAGGGGAAGAGGAGGGAAGGAAATCTCGGCTGCCCCAGTTCACTTGTCAGCCCATATTGAATGAATGGGAAGGCTAAAAGGGGCTTCTAACTACGAGCGAGATGGGGCAGATAAAGGCACTCATAATATAAAGTATATAGTATTATCATACACCCACGCACGCACGGGCGCACACACACACACACGCATATCATTGTTTTTATATGAATAATAAAGCCGGAGCTAAAGGGGCCACTTGGTCCATCATCCAACAACATTGTCTCTTCAGGGTCCTTGGTGCTCTCTGAGCTTGGTGGTTTTTTTGCAGACGTTTCGTGACCCAACTAGGTAACATCATCAGTGCTAGAAGAGAGAGGAATTTGCTCTCTCTTTATATACTTAGTGGCTTGTCCTATCAGGGTTGAGGGAGGTGTTCCTGGTAGTTTCTTGATTGGGCGGTTGTTTACTTATTTATTTAGTGTATGGCATATCATACATGGACTTGCAGTATATATTAACATTTCACCTAGATTAGAAAAACACAATAAAATATAAATGTTAAAAAGATTTTTGTTCAGATACCAATAGGCCGTCTAACCATTGAAGTGCAGTCTCCTTTATATTAGATAGATAGATAGATAGATAGATAGATAGATAGATAGATAGATAGATAGATAGATAGATAGATAGATAGATAGATAGATGTACACGATATGTTGCAGGTGTGCGCAGGCCCCAGCTGCACACGTTCGGTCGTGCGTCAATGCAATTGCAGATAGCTATGATGGGAATCTGGTGGTTTGGCATTGCCTCCTTACTAGGACCAAGAGAGAAGGACTGACCCCAAGGTCACCACAGTTGACTTTCATGCCTAAGGTGGGACTAGAACCGACAGTCTTCCGATTTCTAGTCCAGTGCCTTAAGTATCCCGCATTGTCTCTCACTGTCTATGGAGATTCTCAGTCATCCGGGTCATAATTGTCCCAAAGATGCTTTTTCAGGAGGCAACTGGACTTTCTTGATTTTCTTTGAAGACGTTCCGCTTCTCATACAAGAAGGTTCTTCAGCTCTGACTGGAGCATCACTTAATGGCCTTGGCTGCTTTTGTAAAACCTAAGCAGTGTCACAACTAGTGGAGGCTAGTGAAAAGATACTGTCGGAGTGTATTGTGCCATACGCTAAATAAATACGTTTGTGTTTTTATTTATTTATTGCGATCACTTGGGGGTTGCCAGCAAATTTTAGGGGACGTCACAAATTTGGAGGTGGTTTACTCGGTCAACCCTGGAGTCCAATTTAATACCTCTGCTTCCCTGCGATAAACATTTATTTTACCTGCAAACTGCATGAGGCTGGGGAATTCTGGGACTTGAAGTCACAAAAATTGCCAAGTTGCGAAACGCTGTATGACTTACAGGATGAAACTGTCCCGATGGCTGGAATGGAGTGCAATACTCTGTGGACACTCCACCTTTGCGGGGAGGCTTTTATATAGGCGCCCCCAATACAATCCAGATTTCCTGCAGTCTTTTTCCTGTCCTAAACCTTCCAATCCAAAGTATTACCCTCCATAAGCTCAGCAAAACGGGGAAGTCCTTGGTTCTACCGGCCGATCTACCATTTCCACCCGAGCTCTCTGGTTACATTTCTATGGCGATTCCCAAGATCGCCGGTTTGAAGAGGGGAAAGCCCACTCTTCCCTCCGCTCTCCTTTCCTACCTCTATGGTGCCTTTCCGCTTCTCTGCCGAAATAGGGGACGCGCCTTCTGATGGCGTCACAGCCCGGCGACGCCCCGAGAAGGCTGTCCCGCGGCCAAGGAGAAGGCAAAGGTGGAGCCGGCGGCGCTGCTGCCTTTGCATCAAGGCCAGGTGAGGCGGGGGCTTCAGGGAAGCTTCCCCGAATCTGCCGCTCGACGCCGCCTTTTCACGGGCGGCGTGGGTACTAGGAGTTGCGTTCCCACGACACGCGTTGCCCGATGAACTCAATTGCCTGTGTTCGCACTCCCTTCTAGTAACATCACCGGAGGGAGCCGGGCGGTTAGCAAGTTATTGCTGTTATTCTTAATATATTTGCGTGCTTTACACTTAGTCGGGAATCCTGGCCATTTTGCTGAAAATCCTGCGGTTTTCTTGGCAAGGTTTTTCCCCCAGCTGCGAGTTAGAATAGAATAACCGAGTTGGAAGGGGACCTTGGAGGTCTTTCTGTCCTAACCCCCTGCTTAGCAGGCAACCATTATACCATTCAGACACATGGTTTGCCGTTGCTTCCCTAGGGAGAGAGAAAGAGAGAGGGGACTGGCAAAGCGGTGTTGGAGAGAGTGGGCTGACATCAGATGAAACTTTTTTGTGTGCCGTACTTTTAATGCAGCCTTTGTTAATTTTGTAAAATAATCACGGCGTCAATATATCTAATTTTCCTGCCTATATATTTTCGCCAGCAGCAACATGCCCTAGGGTTAGGGTTCGATTAGGCTGACTATGAGAAGGAATTTGCCCAAAAGCTGGTTCATAACCTAAAGGTGAGTACTAAAACTCAGCAACAACCCCCCAATTTCTAGCCTGGCACCTTCCACCCCAATTGACTAGCTGTCTATTTTTCACCCCAGTGAAATGATATTCACGAATGGGCATACTAGGAAGATTAGAAACTAAGATGCAGCAAGAAATTAGTGTGATGTAGGTAGACATAAAACATTTTAATAAATGCGTCAGTTTCAAAACTAGCAGCGAAGGCAAAATGTAATCTCACTCATTTTAATATTAAGCATAGCAATAAATTTATGTATGTTTGGTGAGGTTTATCTTTAAAGTTAGCACCTATCAAAGTAACCTTAATTCATCATTACAGGCCTTTTTGAAGGCCGCGCCATCTCTCGCTAAGGGACAAGCAGGTACAGCAGCCCCCAAAAGAAATAAACCTTTTAAATGGCGTTTTAAGTTTATTATTCTTTGTTAATAAAACCATACTAATATTAGGTTATCTTACTCTGCCCCAGGGTCTCAGCAAAAGGGCCTCCCGTCGCCCTATTAATATTAATAAGGCGTTAATAATAAAGATAGAGAATAATAACCTTAAAATCCCATTCAAAAGGTTTCTTTATTTCGGCGGCCGCAATACCCGTTTTGACCACAGGAGGGCACGTTTTTCCGTCCCATAGCATTAACACCAAGACCTTCTCGGCATGGCGACCTCCCGTCCGTTCAAATTGGCCATCCCCCAGTTCATTTGGAATCGACCTTCCTATTATGGCCGAATTCTTGTCCGTTGCTTTTAGTCATCCGTCGGCACCTTCCTGTCCTCTTTTCTGCTCTACGCTGCCGCAAGAAGGGAAAAAAGCCTCGTACTGCCGCAGGTGAGCCGAGCAGCCACAAAAAGAAATAAAGCTTTTAAATGGAGTTTTAAGTGTAATATTTATTAATGAACCTCAAGTAATATGAGTGATGTTTGTGTGTCCTCAGCCAAGCGTCGCGCAACGGCTTCCCTTCGCCCTATTACATTAGAAGGCTTTACAATTAAGATAGAGGATAATACTTTTAAATCCCTTTAAAGGTCCTATTCTTTCCGGCACAGTTTTACACGTCGCAAAGCATAGGCAATCGATGCAATCCCAGGCGGTTGAATCATGGAATGGGTGTTTGGAGGGAAGAACAGGACGGCGGGAGGCCGTCGGTCAGCTGCTTCTAAGTGTGACCGTGCCTCTGGATATGTAAAGGCGAGGGTAAAAGTGGGAGGGAAGGAAATTCGGGCTGCCTCCATCTTCACTTTGCTCAGCCCTATTGACTGACTGTGAAGCAAAAGAAGGGGCTTTCTAAACCGCTAGGCGAGATGGGGCAGATAAATGTCATCATAATATAAATTATATAGTATTATCATACACCCACGCACGCACGGGCGCACACACACACACACGCATATCATTGT
Source organism: Azemiops feae (assembly GCA_023970755.1). Classification (NCBI taxonomy): domain Eukaryota; kingdom Metazoa; phylum Chordata; class Lepidosauria; order Squamata; family Viperidae; genus Azemiops; species Azemiops feae. The sequence goes on from JALGBA010002060.1 coordinate 5,178, forward strand.
TTTTATATGAATAATAAAGCCGGAGCTAAAGGGGCCACTTGGTCCATCATCCAACAACATTGTCTCTTCAGGGTCCTTGGTGCTCTCTGAGCTTGGTGGTTTTTTTGCAGACGTTTCGTGACCCAACTAGGTAACATCATCAGTGCTAGAAGAGGGAGGAATTTGCTCTCTCTTTATATACTTAGTGGCTTGTCCTATCAGTGTTGATGGAGGTGTTCCTGGTAGTTTCTTGATTGGGCGGTTGTTTACTTATTTATTTAGCGTATGGCATATCATACATGGACTTGCAGTATATATTAACATTTCACCTAGATTAGAAAAACACAATAAAATATAAATGTTAAAAAGATTTTTGTTCAGATACCAATAGGCCGTCTAACCATTGAAGTGCAGCCTCCTTTATCTTAGATAGATAGATAGATAGATAGATAGATAGATAGATAGATAGATAGATAGATGTACACGATATGTTGCAGGTATGCGCAGGCCCCAGCTGCACACGTTCGGTCGTGCGTCAATGCAATTGCAGATAGCTATGATGGGAAGCTGGTGGTTTGGCATTGCCTCCTTACTAGGACCAAGAGAGAAGGACTGACCCCAAGGTCACCACAGTTGACTTTCATGCCTAAGGTGGGACTAGAACCGACAGTCTTCCGATTTCTAGTCCAGTGCCTTAAGTATCCCGCATTGTCTCTCACTGTCTATGGAGATTCTCAGTCATCCGTGTCATAATTGTCCCAAAGATGCTTTTTCAGGAGGCAACTGGACTTTCTTAATTTTCTTTGAAGACGTTTCGCTTCTCATACAAGAAGCTTCTTCAGCTCTGACTGGAGCATCCACTTAATGGCCTCGGCTGCTTTTGTAAAACCTAAGTAGTGTCACAACTAGTGGAGGCTAGTGAAAAGATACTATTGGAGTGTATTGTGTCATACGCTAAATAAATACGTTTGTGTTTTTATTTATTTATTGCGATCACTTGGGGGTCGGTCGCCAGCAAATTTTAGGGGACGTCACAAATTTGGAGGTGGTGTACTTGGTCAACCCTGGAGTCCAATTTAATACAGTTCCTGCTTTTCCTGGATAAACCATTTAGTTACCTGCAAAGTGCATGCAGGCTGGGGAATTCTGGGACTTGAAGTCCACAAAAATTGTCAAGTTTGAGAAACGCTGGATGACTTATAGGGATTAAACTTGTCCCCTGCTGGCTGGGAATGGATGTGCAATACTCTGTGACACTCCACCTTTGCGGGGGGGCTTTTATATAGGGCGCCCCCAATACAATCCAGATTTCTGCATTGTCTTTTTTCCGTCCTTAACTCCAATCCAAAGTCTCCTCCATATAATGCTCCAGCACACTCGGAAGTCTTGGTTCTACCGGCCGCTCTACCATTTCCACCCGAGCTCTCTGGTTACATTTCTATGGCGATTCCCAAGATCGACGGTTTGAAGAGGGGAAAGCCCACTCTTCCCTCCGCTCTCCTTTCCTACCTCTATGGTGCCTTTCCGCTTCTCTGCCGAAATAGGGGACGCGCCTTCTGATGGCGTCACAGCCCGGCGACGCCCCGAGAAGGCTGTCCCGCGGCCAAGGAGAAGGCAACGGTGGAGCCGGCGGCGCTGCTGCCTTTGCATCAGAGGCCAAGTGTTGAGGCGGGGGCTTCAGGGAAGCTTCCCCGAGTCGGCCGCTCGGCGTGGGTACTAGGAGTTGCGTTCCCACGACACGCGTTGCCCGATGAACTCAATTGCCTGTGTTCGCACTCCCTTCTAGTAACATGACCGGAGGGAGCCGGGCGTTTAGCAAGTTATTGCTGTTATTCTTAATATTATTTGGTGCTTTCCACTTAGTCTCGACTCCTGGCCATTGCCTGACCAAATCCCTGCGGTTTTCTTGGCAAGGTTTTCCCCCCCAGCTGCGGTTAGAATAGAATCACCGAGTTGGAAGGGACCTTGGAGGTCTTCTTGTCCCAACCCCCTGCTTATGGCAGGCAAACCTAGACATTTCAGACAAATGGTTTGGCCGTTTCTATCCTTCCTAGGGCCGAAGAGAGTTCACTGCCCAAATCTTGTTGTTTTGGCGTGACTGGCCAATGACTTTTTGCGTATTTTTTTAACGCAGCCTTTGTTATTTTTTTATAAATAACTCAAGGCGGCAAATATATCTAATGCTCCTTCCTTCTCTTATTTTCGCCATGCAGCAACAGCCCTAGGGTTAGGGTTAGACTTAGGCTGACTAGGAGAGGAATTGGCCCAAAGCTGGTTTCTCATACCTAAGGTGGTACTAAAACTCAGCCCCCACCCCCAATTTCTAGCCCGGCACCTTCCACCCCAATTGCCTAGCTGTCTATTTTTCACCCCAGTGAAATGATATTCACGAATGGGCATACTAGGAAGATTAGAAACTAAGATGCAGCAAGAAATTAGTGTGATGTAGGTAGACATAAAACATTTTAATAAATGCGTCAGTTTCAAAACTAGCAGCGAAGGTAAAATCTAATCCCACTCATTTTAATATTAAGCATAGCAATAAATTTATGTATGTTTGGTGAGGTTTATCTTTAAAGTTAGCACCTATCAAAGTAACCTTAGTTCATCATTACAGGCCTTTTTGAAGGCCGCGCCATCCCTCGCTAAGGGACAAGCAGGTACAGCAGCCCCCAAAAGAAATAAACCTTTTAAATGGCGTTTTAAGTTTATTATTCTTTGTTAATAAAACCATACTAATATTAGGTTATCTTACTCTGCCCCAGGGTCTCAGCAAAAGGGCCTCCCGTCGCCCTATTAATATTAATAAGGCGTTAATATTAAAGATAGAGAATAATAACCTTAAAATCCCATTCAAAAGGTTTATTTATTTCGGCGGCCGCAATACCCGTTTTGACCACAGGAGGGCACGTTTTTCCGTCCCATAGCATTAACTCCTAGACCTTCTCGGCATGGCGACCTCCCGTCCGTTCAAATTGGCCATCCCCCAGTTCATTTGGAATCGACCTTCCTATTATGGCCGAATTCTTGTCCGTTGCTTTTAGTCATCCGTCGGCACCTTCTTGTCCTCTTTTCTGCTCTACGCTGCCGCAAGAAGGGAAAAAAGCCTCGTACTGCCGCAGGTGAGCCGAGCAGCCACAAAAAGAAAAAAAGCTTTTAAATGGAGTTTTAAGTGTAGTATTTATTAATGAAACCTCAGTAATATTAGGTGATGTTTTTGTGTCCCCGCGTCGCAGCAAAAGGATTTCCCTTCGCCCTAATAACATTAATAAGGCGTTACTAATAAAGATAGAGGATAATAACTTTAAAATCCCATTAAAAAGGTCTATTTCTTTCGGCACAGTTTTACGTCGCAAAGCATAGGCATCGAGGCAATCCCAGGCGGGTGAATCTGGAATGGAGGGTTTAGGGATGGAAGAAACAAGGGACGGGCGGGGAGGCCGGCGGGCAGCTGCTTCTAAGTGTGCACGGTGCCTCTGGGCATATGTAAAGTGCGAGGGGAAGTGAGGAGGTAAAGCTTGGCTGCCTCATCTTCATTGCTCGCCCATTTTGTCTGACTGGAAGCACAAAGGGGCGTTCTAAACCTCTAGGCGAGATGGGGCGATAATTGTATCAGATATAAATTATATAGTATTATCATACACCCCCGCACGCACGGGCGCACACACACACACACACGCATATCATTGTTTTTATATGAATAATAAAGCCGGAGCTAAAGGGGCCACTTGGTCCATCATCCAACAACATTGTCTCTTCAGGGTCCTTGGTGCTCTCTGAGCTTGGTGGTTTTTTTGCAGACGTTTCGTGACCCAACTAGGTAACATCATCAGTGCTAGAAGAGAGAGGAATTTGCTCTCTCTTTATATACTTAGTGGCTTGTCCTATCAGTGTTGATGGAGGTGTTCCTGGTAGTTTCTTGATTGGGCGGTTGTTTACTTATTTATTTAGCGTATGGCATATCATACATGGACTTGCAGTATATATTAACATTTCAACTAGATTAGAAAAACACAATAAAATATAAATGTTAAAAAGATTTTTGTTCAGATACCAATAGGCCGTCTAACCATTGAAGCGCAGCATCCTTTATAGATAGATAGATAGATAGATAGATAGATATATAGATAGATAGATAGATAGATAGATAGATAGATAGATAGATAGATAGATAGATATACACGATATGTTGCAGGTGTGCGCAGGCCCCAGCTGCACACGTTCGGTCGTGCGTCAATGCAATTGCAGATAGCTATGATGGGAAGCTGGTGGTTTGGCATTGCCTCCTTACTAGGACCAAGAGAGAAGGACTGACCCCAAGGTCACCACAGTTGACTTTCATGCCTAAGGTGGGACTAGAACCGACAAGTCTTCCGATTTCTAGTCCAGTGCCTTAAGTATCCCGCATTTTCTCTCACTGTCTATGGAGATTCTCAGTCATCCGGGTCATAATTGTCCCAAAGATGCTTTTTCAGGAGGCAACTGGACTTTCTTGATTTTCTTTGAAGACGTTTCGCTTCTCATACAAGAAGGTTCCTCAGCTCTGACTGGAGCATCACTTAATGGCCTTGGCTGCTTTTGTAAAACCTAAGCAGTGTCACAACTAGTGGAGGCTAGTGAAAAGATACTATCGGAGTGTATTGTGCCATACGCTAAATAAATACGTTTGTGTTTTTATTTATTTATTGCGATCGCTTGGGGGTTGCCAGCAAATTTTAGGGGACGTCACAAAATTGGAGGTGGTGTACTCGGTCAACCCTGGAGTCCAATTTAATACAGTTCCTGCTTTCCCTGGATAAACCATTTAGTTACCTGCAAACTGCATGCAGGCTGGGGAATTCTGGGACTTGAAGTCCCAAAAATTGCCAAGTTTGAGAAACGCTGGATGACTTACAGGGATTAAACTTGTCCCCTGCTGGCTGGGAATGGATGTGCAATACTCTGTGACACTCCACCTTTGCGGGGGGGCTTTTATATAGGGCGCCCCCAATACAATCCAGATTTCTGCATTGTCTTTTTTCCGTCCTTAACTCCAATCCAAAGTCTTCCTCCATATATGCTCCAGCAAACTCGGAAGTCTTGGTTCTACCGGCCGCTCTACCATTTCCACCCGAGCTCTCTGGTTACATATCTATGGCGATTCCCAAGATCGGCGGTTTGAAGAGCGGAAAGCCCAGTCTGCCCTCCGCTCTCCTTTCCTACCTCTATGGTTCCTTTCTGCTTCTCCGCCGAAATAGGGGACGCGCCTTCTGATGGCGTCACAGCCCGGCGACGCCCCGAGAAGGCTGTCCCGCGGCGAAGGAGAAGGCAAAGGTGGAGCCGGCGGCGCTGCTGCCTTTGCATCAAGGCCAGGTTAGGCGGGGGCTTCAGGGAAGCTTCCCCGAATCTGCCGCTCGTCGTGGGTACTAGGAGTTGCGTTCCCACGACACGCGTTGCCCGATGAACTCAATTGCCTGTGTTCGCACTCCCTTCTAGTAACATGACCGGAGGGAGCCGGGCGTTTAGCAAGTTATTGCTGTTATTCTTAATATTATTTGGTGCTTTCCACTTAGTCTCGACTCCTGGCCATTGCCTGACCAAATCCCTGCGGTTTTCTAGGCAAGGTTTTCCCCCCCAGCTGCGGTTAGAATAGAATAACCGAGTTGGAAGGGACCTTGGAGGTCTTCTAGTCCAACCCCCTGCTTAGGCAGGCAACCCTATACCATTTCAGACAAATGGTTTGCCGTTGCTTCCTTCCTAGGGCCGAAAGAGAGTGACTGGCCCAAAGCTGGTTTTGGAGTGACTGACCCAGATGACTTTTTGCGTATTTTTTTAATGCAGCCTTTGTTATTTTTTTATAAATAACTCAAGGCGGCAAATATATCTAATGCTCCTTCCTTCTCTTATTTTCGCCATGCAGCAACAGCCCTAGGGTTAGGGTTAGACTTAGGCTGACTAGGAGAGGAATTGGCCCAAAGCTGGTTTCTCATACCTAAGGTGGTACTAAAACTCAGCCCCCACCCCCAATTTCTAGCCTGGCACCTTCCACCCCAATTGACTAGCTGTCTATTTTTCACCCCAGTGAAATGATATTCACGAATGGGCATACTAGGAAGATTAGAAACTAAGATGCAGCAAGAAATTAGTGTGATGTAGGTAGACATAAAACATTTTAATAAATGCGTCAGTTTCAAAACTAGCAGCGAAGGTAAAATCTAATCTCACTCATTTTAATATTAAGCATAGCAATAAATTTATGTATGTTTGGTGAGGTTTATCTTTAAAGTTAGCACCTATCAAAGTAACCTTAATTCATCATTACAGGCCTTTTTGAAGGCCGCGCCATCTCTCGCTAAGGGACAAGCAGGTACAGCAGCCCCCAAAAGAAATAAACCTTTTAAATGGCGTTTTAAGTTTATTATTCTTTGTTAATAAAACCATACTAATATTAGGTTATCTTACTCTGCCCCAGGGTCTCAGCAAAAGGGCCTCCCGTCGCCCTATTAATATTAATAAGGCGTTAATAATAAAGATAGAGAATAATAACCTTAAAATCCCATTCAAAAGGTTTATTTATTTCGGCGGCCGCAATACCCGTTTTGACCACAGGAGGGCAGGTTTTTCCGTCCCATAGCATTAACACCTAGACCTTCTCGGCATGGCGACCTCCCGTCCGTCCAAATTGGCCATCCCCCAGTTCATTTGGAATCGACCTTCCTATTATGGCCGAATTCTTGTCCGTTGCTTTTAGTCATCCGTCGGCACCTTCCTGTCCTCTTTTCTGCTCTACGCTGCCGCAAGAAGGGAAAAAAGCCTCGGACTGCCGCAGGTGAGCCGAGCAGCCACAAAAAGAAATAAAGCTTTTAAATGGAGTTTTAAGTGTAGTATTTATTAATGAAACCTCAGTAATATTAGGTGATGTTTTTGTGTCCCCGCGTCGCAGCAAAAGGGCTTCCCTTCGCCCTATTAACATTAATAAGGCGTTACTAATAAAGATAGAGGATAATAACTTTAAAATCCCATTAAAAAGGTCTATTTCTTTCGGCACAGTTTTACGTCGCAAAGCATAGGCATCGAGGCAATCCCAGGCGGGTGAATCTGGAATGGAGGGTTTAGGGATGGAAGAAACAAGGGACGGGCGGGGAGGCCGGCGGGCAGCTGCTTCTAAGTGTGCACGGTGCCTCTGGGCATATGTAAAGTGCGAGGGGAAAGTGGAGGGAAGGAAATCTTGGCTGCCTCCAGCTTCACTTGCTCAGCCCATATTGACTGACTGGGAAGCAAAAAGGGGCTTTCTAAACCTCTAGGCGAGATGGGGCAGATAAATGCAATCATAATATAAATTATATAGTATTATCATACACCCACGCACGCACACACACACACACACGCATATCATTGTTATTATATAAATAATAAAGCCGGAGCTAAGGGGCCACTTGGTCCATCATCCAACAACATTGTCTCTTCAGGGGTCCTTGGTGCTCTCTGAGCTTGGTGGTTTTCTTGCAGACGTTTCGTGACCCAACTAGGTAACATCATCAGTGCTAGAAGAGAGAGGAATTTGCTCTCTCTTTATATACTTAGTGGCTTGTCCTATCAGTGTTGATGGAGGTGTTCCTGGTAGTTTCTTGATTGGGCGGTTGTTTACTTATTTATTTAGCGTATGGCATATCATACATGGACTTGCAGTATATATTAACATTTCACCTAGATTAGAAAAACACAATAAAATATAAATGTTAAAAAGATTTTTGTTCAGATACCAATAGGCCGTCTAACCATTGAAGTGCAGCCTCCTTTATATTAGATAGATAGATAGATAGATAGATAGATAGATAGATAGATAGATAGATAGATAGATAGATAGATAGATAGATAGATAGATAGATAGATAGATAGATAGATAGATAGATAGATATACACGATATGTTGCAGGTGTGCGCAGGCCCCAGCTGCACACGTTCGGTCGTGCGTCAATGCAATTGCAGATAGCTATGATGGGAAGCTGGTGGTTTGGCATTGCCTCCTTACTAGGACCAAGAGAGAAGGACTGACCCCAAGGTCACCACAGTTGACTTTCATGCCTAAGGTGGGACTAGAACCGACAGTCTTCCGATTTCTAGTCCAGTGCCTTAAGTATCCCGCATTGTCTCTCACTGTCTATGGAGATTCTCAGTCATCCGGGTCATAATTGTCCCAAAGATGCTTTTTCAGGAGGCAACTGGACTTTCTTGATTTTCTTTGAAGACGTTTCGCTTCTCATACAAGAAGGTTCTTCAGCTCTGACTGGAGCATCACTTAATGGCCTTGGCTGCTTTTGTAAAACCTAAGCAGTGTCACAACTAGTGGAGGCTAGTGAAAAGATACTATCGGAGTGTATTGTGCCATACGCTAAATAAATACGTTTGTGTTTTTATTTATTTATTGCGATCGCTTGGGGGTTGCCAGCAAATTTTAGGGGACGTCACAAATTTGGAGGTGGTGTACTCGGTCAACCCTGGAGTCCAATTTAATACAGTTCCTGCTTTCCCTGGATAAACCATTTAGTTACCTGCAAACTGCATGCAGGCTGGGGAATTCTGGGACTTGAAGTCCACAAAAATTGCCAAGTTTGAGAAACGCTGGATGACTTACAGGGATTAAACTTGTCCCCTGCTGGCTGGGAATGGATGTGCAATACTCTGTGACACTCCACCTTTGCGGGGGGCTTTTATATAGGGCGCCCCCAATACAATCCAGATTTCTGCATTGTCTTTTTTCCGTCCTTAACTCCAATCCAAAGTCTTCCTCCATATATGCTCCAGCAAACTCGGAAGTCTTGGTTCTACCGGCCGCTCTACCATTTCCACCCGAGCTCTCTGGTTACATATCTATGGCGATTCCCAAGTTCGACGGTTTGAAGAGGGGAAAGCCCACTCTTCCCTTCGCTCTCCTTTCCTACCTCTATGGTGCCTTTCCGCTTCTCTGCCGAAATAGGGGACGCGCCTTCTGATGGCGTCACAGCCCGGCGACGCCCCGAGAAGGCTGTCCCGCGGCCAAGGAGAAGGCAAAGGTGGAGCCGGCGGCGCTGCTGCCTTTGCATCAAGGCCAGGTGAGGGGGGGCTTCAGGGAAGCTTCCCCGAATCTGCCGCTCGACGCCGCCTTTTCACGGGCGGCGTGGGTACTAGGAGTTGCGTTCCCACGACACGCGTTGCCCGATGAACTCAATTGCCTGTGTTCGCACTCCCTTCTAGTAACATCACCGGAGGGAGCCGGGCGTTTAGTAAGTTATTGCTGTTATTCTTAATATTATTTGGTGCTTTCCACTTAGTCTCGACTCCTGGCCATTGCCTGACCAAATCCCTGCGGTTTTCTTGGCAAGGTTTTTCCCCCCAGCTGCGGTTAGATAGAATAACCGAGTTGGAAGGGACCTTGGAGGTCTTCTAGTCCAACCCCCTGCTTAGGCAGGCAACCCTATACCATTTCAGACAAATGGTTTGCCGTTGCTTCCTTCCTAGGGCCGAGAGAGAGTGACTGGCCCAAAGCTGGTTTTGGAGTGACTGACCCAGATGACTTTTTGCGTATTTTTTTAATGCAGCCTTTGTTATTTTTTTATAAATAACTCAAGGCGGCAAATATATCTAATGCTCCTTCCTTCTCTTATTTTCGCCATGCAGCAACAGCCCTAGGGTTAGGGTTAGACTTAGGCTGACTAGGAGAGGAATTGGCCCAAAGCTGGTTTCTCATACCTAAGGTGGTACTAAAACTCAGCCCCCACCCCCAATTTCTAGCCTGGCACCTTCCACCCCAATTGACTAGCTGTCTATTTTTCACCCCAGTGAAATGATATTCACGAATGGGCATACTAGGAAGATTAGAAACTAAGATGCAGCAAGAAATTAGTGTGATGTAGGTAGACATAAAACATTTTAATAAATGCGTCAGTTTCAAAACTAGCAGCGAAGGTAAAATCTAATCCACTCATTTTAATATTAAGCATAGCAATAAATTTATGTATGTTTGGTGAGGTTTATCTTTAAAGTTAGCACCTATCAAAGTAACCTTAATTCATCATTACAGGCCTTTTTGAAGGCCGCGCCATCTCTCGCTAAGGGACAAGCAGGTACAGCAGCCACCAAAAGAAATAAACCTTTTAAATGGCGTTTTAAGTTTATTATTCTTTGTTAATAAAACCATACTAATATTAGGTTATCTTACTCTGCCCCAGGGTCTCAGCAAAAGGGCCTCCCTTCGCCCTATTAATATTAATAAGGCGTTAATAATAAAGATAGAGAAGAATAACCTTAAAATCCCATTCCAATATTTATTTCGGCGGCCGCAATACCCGTTTTGACCACAGGAGGGCAGGTTTTTCCGTCCCATAGCATTAACACCTAGACCTTCTCGGCATGGCGACCTCCCGTCCGTCCAAATTGGCCATCCCCCAGTTCATTTGGAATCGACCTTCCTATTATGGCCGAATTCTTGTCCGTTGCTTTTAGTCATCCGTCGGCACCTTCCTGTCCTCTTTTCTGCTCTACGCTGCCGCAAGAAGGGAAAAAAGCCTCGGACTGCCGCAGGTGAGCCGAGCAGCCACAAAAAGAAATAAAGCTTTTAAATGGAGTTTTAAGTGTAGTATTTATTAATGAAACCTCAGTAATATTAGTTGATGTTTTTGTGTCCCCGCGTCGCAGCAAAAGGGCTTCCCTTCGCCCTATTAACATTAATAAGGCGTTACTAATAAAGATAGAGGATAATAACTTTAAAATCCCATTAAAAAGGTCTATTTCTTTCGGCACAGTTTTACGTCGCAAAGCATAGGCAGCGAGGCAATCCCAGGCGGGTGAATCTGGAATGGAGGGTTTAGGGATGGAAGAAACAAGGGACGGGCGGGGAGGCTGGCGGGCAGCTGCTTCTAAGTGTGCACGGTGCCTCTGGGCATATGTAAAGTGCGAGGGGAAAGTGGAGGGAAGGAAATCTTGGCTGCCTCCAGCTTCACTTGCTCAGCCCATATTGACTGACTGGGAAGCAAAAAGGGGCTTTCTAAACCTCTAGGCGAGATGGGGAAGATAAATGTAATCATAATATAAATTATATAGTATTATCATACACCCACGCACGCACACACACACGCATATCATTGTTATTATATAAATAATAAAGCCGGAGCTAAGGGGCCACTTGGTCCATCATCCAACAACATTGTCTCTTCAGGGGTCCTTGGTGCTCTCTGAGCTTGGTGGTTTTCTTGCAGACGTTTCGTGACCCAACTAGGTAACATCATCAGTGCTAGAAGAGAGAGGAATTTGCTCTCTCTGTATATACTTAGTGGCTTGTCCTATCAGTGTTGATGGAGGTGTTCCTGGTAGTTTCTTGATTGGGCGGTTGTTTACTTATTTATTTAGCGTATGGCATATCATACATGGACTTGCAGTATATATTAACATTTCACCTAGATTAGAAAAACACAATAAAATATAAATGTTAAAAAGATTTTTGTTCAGATACCAATAGGCCGTCTAACCATTGAAGTGCAGCCTCCTTTATATTAGATAGATAGATAGATAGATAGATAGATAGATAGATAGATAGATAGATAGATAGATAGATAGATAGATAGATAGATAGATAGATAGATAGATAGATAGATGTACACGATATGTTGCAGGTGTGCGCAGGCACCAGCTGCACACGTTCGGTCGTGCGTCAATGCAATTGCAGATAGCTATGATGGGAAGCTGGTGGTTTGGCATTGCCTCCTTACTAGGACCAAGAGAGAAGGACTGACCCCAAGGTCACCACAGTTGACTTTCATGCCTAAGGTGGGACTAGAACCGACAGTCTTCCGATTTCTAGTCCAGTGCCTTAAGTATCCCGCATTGTCTCTCACTGTCTATGGAGATTCTCAGTCATCCGGGTCATAATTGTCCCAAAGATGCTTTTTCAGGAGGCAACTGGACTTCCTTGATTTTCTTTGAAGACGTTTCGCTTCTCATACAAGAAGGTTCTCCAGCTCTGACTGGAGCATCACTTAATGGCCTTGGCTGCTTTTGTAAAACCTAAGCAGTGTCACAACTAGTGGAGGCTAGTGAAAAGATACTATCGGAGTGTATTGTGCCATACGCTAAATAAATACGTTTGTGTTTTTATTTATTTATTGCGATCGCTTGGGGGTTGCCAGCAAATTTTAGGGGACGACACAAATTTGGAGGTGGTGTACTCGGTCAACCCTGGAGTCCAATTTAATACAGTTCCTGCTTTCCCTGGATAAACCATTTAGTTACCTGCAAACCTGCATGCGCTGGGAGATTCCTGGGACTTGAAGTCCCAAAAATTGCAAGTTTGTAGAAACGCTGGGTACTTACAGGATTAAACCCCCTTTTTGGGTCCGCCTGCTGGGCTGGGATGGATGTCAATACTCTGTGACACCTCCAACCTTTGCGGGGCTTTTATATAGGCGCCCCCAATACAATCCGAAGTTCGCATTGTCGTTTTTCCGTCCCTTAACTCCTCCAAAGTCTTTCTCCATAAATGCTCCAGCAAACCGGAAGTCTTGGTTCTATACGGCCGCTCTACCATTTCCCCCCGAGCTCTCTGGTTACATATCTATGGCGATTCCCAAGATCGACGGTTTGAAGAGCGGAAAGCCCAGTCTGCCCTCCGCTCTCCTTTCCTACCTCTATGGTTCCTTTCCGCTTCTCTGCCGAAATAGGGGACGCGCCTTCTGATGGCGTCACAGCCCGGCGACGCCCCGAGAAGGCGGTCCCGCGGCGAAGGAGAAGGCAAAGGTGGAGCCGGCGGCGCTGCTGCCTTTGCATCAAGGCCAGGTGAGGCGGGGGCTTCAGGGAAGCTTCCCCGAATCTGCCGCTCGACGCCGCCTTTTCATGGGCGGCGTGGGTACTAGGAGTTGCGTTCCCACGACACGCGTTGCCCGATGAACTCAATCGCCTGTGTTCGCACTCCCTTCTAGTAACATCACCGGAGGGAGCCGGGCGTTTAGCAAGTTATATTGCTGTTATTCTTAATATGATTTGGTGCTTTCCACTTAGTCTCGACTCCTGGCCATTGCCTGACCAAATCCCTGCGGTTTTCTTGGCAAGGTTTTCCCCCCCAGCTGCGGTTAGAATAGAATAACCGAGTTGGAAGGGACCTTGGAGGTCTTCTAGTCCAACCCCCTGCTTAGGCAGGCAACCCTATACCATTTCAGACAAATGGTTTGCCGTTGCTTCCTTCCTAGGGCCGAGAGAGAGTGACTGGCCCAAAGCTGGTTTTGGAGTGACTGACCCAGATGACTTTTTGCGTATTTTTTTAATGCATCCTTTGTTATTTTTTTATAAATAACTCAAGGCGGCAAATATACTAATGCTCGTCCTTCTCTTATTTCGCCATGCAGCAAACAGCCCTAGGGTAGGTTCGAATTGGCTGGACTAGGAGAGGAATTGGCCCAAAGCTGGTTTATAATACCTTAAGGTGGTACTAAAACTCAGCCCCACCCCAATTTCTAGCTGCCACCTTCCCACCCCAATTGATAGCTGTCTTTTTTCACCCCAGTGACAATGATATGCACGAATGGGCATAACTAGAAGATTAGAAACTAGACTTTGCAGCAAGAAATTAGGTGATGTAGGAGACATAAAACTTTTAATAAATGCGTCAGTTTCAAAACTAGAACCAGGCGAAGGAACATCTAATCTCACTCATTTAATATTAAGCATAGCAATCAATTTATGTATGTTTGTGAGGTTATCTTTAAAGTTTAGCACCTATCAAAGTAACCTTAATTCATCATTACAGGCCTTTTTGAAGGCCGCCCCATCTCTCGCTAAGGGACAAGCAGGTACAGCAGCCACCAAAAGAAATAAACCTTTTAAATGGCGTTTTAAGTTTATTATTCTTTGTTAATAAAACCATACTAATATTAGGTTATCTTACTCTGCCCCAGGGTCTCAGCAAAAGGGCCTCCCGTCGCCCTATTAATATTAATAAGGCGTTAATAATAAAGATAGAGAAGAATAACCTTAAAATCCCATTCAAAAGGTTTATTTATTTCGGCGGCCGCAATACCCGTTTTGACCACAGGAGGGCAGGTTTTTCCGTCCCATAGCATTAACACCTAGACCTTCTCGGCATGGCGACCTCCCGTCCGTCCAAATTGGCCATCCCCCAGTTCATTTGGAATCGACCTTCCTATTATGGCCGACGTCTTGTCCGTTGCTTTTAGTCATCCGTCGGCACCTTCCTGTCCTCTCTTTTGCTCTACGCTGCCGCAAGAAGGGAAAAAAGCCTCGTACTGCCGCAGGTGAGCCGAGCAGCCGCAAAAAGAAATAAAGCTTTTAAATGGAGTTTTAAGTGTAGTATTTATTAATGAAACCTCAGTAATATTAGGTGATGTTTTTGTGTCCCCGCGTCGCAGCAAAAGGGCTTCCCTTCGCCCTATTAACCTTAATAAGGCGTTACTAATAAAGATAGAGGATAATAACTTTAAAATCCCATTAAAAAGGTCTATTTCTTTCGGCACAGTTTTACGTCGCAAAGCATAGGCATCGAGGCAATCCCAGGCGGGTGAATCTGGAATGGAGGGTTTAGGGATGGAAGAAACAAGGGACGGGCGGGGAGGCCGGCGGGCAGCTGCTTCTAAGTGTGCACGGTGCCTCTGGGCATATGTAAAGTGCGAGGGGAAAGTGGAGGGAAGGAAATCGTGGCTGCCTCCAGCTTCACTTGCTCAGCCCATATTGACTGACTGGGAAGCAAAAAGGGGCTTTCTAAACCTCTAGGCGAGATGGGGCAGATAAATGCAATCATAATATAAATTATATAGTATTATCATACACCCACGCACGCACGCACACACACACACACACACGCATATCATTGTTATTATATAAATAATAAAGCCGGAGCTAAGGGGCCACTTGGTCCATCATCTAACAACATTGTCGCTTCAGGGGTCCTTGGTGCTCTCTGAGCTTGGTGGTTTTCTTGCAGACGTTTCGTGACCCAACTAGGTAACATCATCAGTGCTAGAAGAGAGAGGAATTTGCTCTCTCTTTATATACTTAGTGGCTTGTCCTATCAGTGTTGATGGAGGTGTTCCTGGTAGTTTCTTGATTGGGCGGTTGTTTACTTATTTATTTAGCGTATGGCATATCATACATGGACTTGCAGTATATATTAACATTTCAACTAGATTAGAAAAACACAATAAAATATAAATGTTAAAAAGATTTTTGTTCAGATACCAATAGGCCGTCTAACCATTGAAGTGCAGCCTCCTTTATATTAGATAGATAAATAGATAGATAGATAGATAGATAGATAGATAGATAGATAGATAGATAGATAGATAGATAGATAGATAGATAGATAGATAGATAGATAGATAGATGTACACGATATGTTGCAGGTGTGCGCAGGCCCCAGCTGCACACGTTCGGTCGTGCGTCAATGCAATTGCAGATAGCTATGATGTGAAGCTGGTGGTTTGGCATTGCCTCCTTACTAGGACCAAGAGAGAAGGACTGACCCCAAGGTCACCACAGTTGACTTTCATGCCTAAGGTGGGACTAGAACCGACAGTCTTCCGATTTCTAGTCCAGTGCCTTAAGTATCCCGCATTGTCTCTCACTGTCTATGGAGATTCTCAGTCATCCGGGTCATAATTGTCCCAAAGATGCTTTTTCAGGAGGCAACTGGACTTTCTTGATTTTCTTTGAAGACGTTTCGCTTCTTATACAAGAAGGTTCTTCAGCTCTGACTGGAGCATCACTTAATGGCCTTGGCTGCTTTTGTAAAACCTAAGCAGTGTCACAACTAGTGGAGGCTAGTGAAAGATATATCGGAGGTATGGTTGCCATACGCTAAAATAAATACGTCGTGTTGTAATTATGTATTGCGAGACGCTTGGGGGTGCAGCAAATTTTAGGGGACGTCACACATTGAGTTGTTTACTCGGTCAGCCTGGAGTCCAATGTAATACAGTTCCTGCTTTCCCTGGATAAACCATTTAGTTACCTGCAAACTGCATGCAGGCTGGGGAATTCTGGGACTTGAAGTCCACAAAAATTGCCAAGTTTGAGAAACGCTGGATGACTTACAGGGATTAAACTTGTCCCCTGCTGGCTGGGAATGGATGTGCAATACTCTGTGACACTACACCTTTGCGGGGGGCTTTTATATAGGGCGCCCCCAATACAATCCAGATTTCTGCATTGTCTTTTTCCCGTCCTTAACTCCAATCCAAAGTCTTCCTCCATATATGCTCCAGCGAACTCGGAAGTCTTGGTTCTACCGGCCGCTCTACCATTTCCACCCGAGCTCTCTGGTTACATTTCTATGGCGATTCCCAAGTTCGACGGTTTCAAGAGCGGAAAGCCCACTCTGCCCTCCGCTCTCCTTTCCTACCTCTATGGTGCCTTTCCGCTTCTCTGCCGAAAGAGGGGACGCGCCTTCTGATGGCGTCACAGCCCGGCGACGCCCCGAGTAGGCTGTCCCGCGGCGAAGGAGAAGGCAAAGGTGGAGCCGGCGGCGCTGCTGCCGTTGCATCAAGGCCAGGTGAGGCGGGGGCTTCAGGGAAGCTTCCCCGAATCTGCCGCTCGACGCCGCCTTTTCACGGGCGGCGTGGGTACTAGGAGTTGCGTTCCCACGACACGCGTTGCCCGATGAACTCAATTGCCTGTGTTCGCACTCCCTTCTAGTAACATCACCGGAGGGAGCCGGGCGTTTAGCAAGTTATTGCTGTTATTCTTGATATTATTTGGTGCTTTCCACTTAGTCTCGACTCCTGGCCATTGTCTGACCAAATCCCTGCGGTTTTCTTGGCAAGGTTTTTCCCCCCAGCTGCGGTTAGGATAGAATAACCGAGTTGGAAGGGACCTTGGAGGTCTTCTAGTCCAACCCCCTGCTTAGGCAGGCAACCCTATACCATTTCAGACAAATGGTTTGCCGTTGCTTCCTTCCTAGGGCCGAGAGAGAGTGACTGGCCCAAAGCTGGTTTTGGAGTGACTGACCCAGATGACTTTTTGCGTACTTTTTTAATGCAGCCTTTGTTATTTTTTTATAAATAACTCAAGGCGGCAAATATATCTAATGCTCCTTCCTTCTCTTATTTTCGCCATGCAGCAACAGCCCTAGGGTTAGGGTTAGATTTAGGCTGACTAGAAGAGGAATTGGCCCAAAGCTGGTTTCTCATACCTAAGGGGGTACTAAAACTCAGCCCCACCCCCAATTCTAGCCGGCACCTCACCCAATGACTAGCTGTATTTTTCACCCCAGGAAATGATATTCACGAATGGGCATACTAGGAAGATGAGAAACTACGAGGCAGCAAGAAATTAGTAGTGTGATGTAGGTAGAATAACCTTTTAATAAATGGCGTCAGTTCAAAACATGCAGCGAAGTAAAATCATCTCACTCATTTAATATAAAAAAAAAAGGGTTGCCAATAGCAATAAATTTATGTATGGTTGGTGAGGTTTATCTTTAAAGTTAGCACCTATCAAAGTAACCTTAATTCATCATTACAGGCCTTTTTGAAGGCCGCGCCATCTCTCGCTAAGGGACAAGCAGGTACAGCAGCCCCCAAAAGAAATAAACCTTTTAAATGGCGTTTTAAGTTTATTATTCTTTGTTAATAAAACCATACTAATATTAGGTTATCTTACTCTGCCCCAGGGTCTCAGCAAAAGGGCCTCCCGTCGCCCTATTAATATTAATAAGGCGTTAATAATAAAGATAGAGAATAATAACCTTAAAATCCCATTCAAAAGGTTTATTTATTTCGGCGGCCGCAATACCCGTTTTGACCACAGGAGGGCACGGTTTTCCGTCCCATAGCATTAACATCTAGACCTTCGCGCATGGCGACTTCCGTCCGTCCAAATGGCCCTCCCCCGTCATGGAATCGACCTTCCTATCATGGCAGACTCCTGGTCCGTCGCTTTTAGTCAATCCCTCGCAAACTTCTCTCGCAGCGGCCTCCACCATAGAGATTCTGTCCGTTCCTGCATCGTCCCCCAGGGCTTTAGAAGGCCACTTCTCGACATAGAGACCTCCTGTGCATCCCGTCGGCAACTTCCGTCTCTTTTCTGCTCTACGCTGCCGCAAGAGAGAAAAAAGCCTCGTACTACCGCAGGTGAGCCGAGCAGCCACAAAAAGAAATAAAGATTTTAAATGGAGTTTTAAGTGTAGTATTTATGAATGAAACCTCAGTAATATTAGGTGATGTTTTTGTGTCCCCGCGTCGCAGCAAAAGGGCTTCCCTTCGCCCTATTAACATTAATAAGGCGTTACTAATAAAGATAGAGGATAATAACTTTAAAATCCCATTCAAAAGGTCTATTTCTTTCGGCACAGTTTTACGTCGCAAAGCATAGGCATCGAGGCAATCCCAGGCGGGTGAATCTGGAATGGAGGGTTTAGGGATGGAAGAAACAAGGGACGGGCGGGGAGGCCGGCGGGCAGCTGCTTCTAAGTGTGCATGGTGGCTCTGGGCATATGTAAAGTGCGAGGG
>JALGBA010002061.1:0-12602 GCA_023970755.1 Azemiops feae
TCATCTGGGTCAGTCACTCCAAAACCAGCTTTGGGCCAGTCACTCTCTCTCGGCCCTAGGAAGGAAGCAACGGCAAACCATTTGTCTGAAATGGTATAGGGTTGCCTGCCTAAGCAGGGGGTTGGACTAGAAGACCTCCAAGGTCCCTTCCAACTCGGTTATTCTATTCGAACCGCAGCTGGGGGGAAAAACCTTGCCAAGAAAACCGCAGGGATTTGGTCAGGCAATGGCCAGGAGTCGAGACTAAGTGGAAAGCACCAAATAATATCAAGAATAACAGCAATAACTTACTAAACGCCCGGCTCCCTCCGGTGATGTTACTAGAAGGGAGTGCGAACACAGGCAATTGAGTTCATCGGGCAACGCGTGTCGTGGGAACGCAATTCCTAGTACCCACGCCGCCCGTGAAAAGGCGGCGTCGAGCGGCAGATTCGGGGAAGCTTCCCTGAAGCCCCCCCTCACCTGGCCTTGATGCAAAGGCAGCAGCGCTGCCGGCTCCACCTTTGCCTTCTCCTTCGCCCTGGGACAGCCTTCTCGGGGCGTCGCCGGGCTGTGACGCCATCAGAAGGCGCGTCCCCTATTTCGGCAGAGAAGCGGAAAGGCACCATAGAGGAAGGAAAGGAGAGCGGAGGGCAGACTGGGCTTTCCCCTCTTCAAACCGTCGCTCTTGGGAATCGCCATAGATATGTACACAGAGAGCTCGGGTGGAAATGGTAGAGCGGCCGGTAGAACCAAGACTTCCGAGTGTGCTGGAGCATATATGGAGGAAGACTTTGGATTGGAGTTAAGGACGGAAAAAAGACAATGCAGAAATCTGGATTGTATTGGGGGCGCCCTATATAAAAGCCCCCCGCAAAGGTGGAGTGTCACAGAGTATTGCACATCCATTCCCAGCCAGCAGGGGACAAGTTTAATCCCTGTAAGTCATCCAGCGTTTCTCAAACTTGGCAATTTTTGTGGACTTCAAGTCCCAGAATTCCCCAGCCTGCATGCAGTTTGCAGGTAACTAAATGGTTTATCCAGGGAAAGCAGGAACTGTATTAAATTGGACTCCAGGGTTGACCGAGTACACCACCTCCAAATTTGTGACGGCCCCTAAAATTTGCTGGCAACCCCCAAGCGATCGCAATAAATAAATAAAAACAAAAACGTATTTATTTAGCGTATGGTACAATACACTCCGATAGTATCTTTTCACTAGCCTCCACTAGTTGTGACACTGCTTAGATTTTACAAAAGCAGCCAAGGCCATTAAGTGATGCTCCAGTCAGAGCTGAAGAACCTTCTTGTATGAGAAGCGAAACGTCTTCAAAGAAAATCAAGGAAGTCCAGTTGCCTCCTGAAAAAGCATCTTTGGGACAATTATGACCCAGATGACTGAGAATCTCCATAGACAGTGAGAGACAATACTTAAGGCACTGGACTAGAAATCGGAAGACTGTCGGTTCTAGTCCCACCTTAGGCATGAAAGTCAACTGTGGTGACCTTGGGGTCAGTCCTTCTCTCTTGGTCCTAGTAAGGAGGCAATGCCAAACCACCAGCTTCCCATCATAGCTATCTGCAATTGCATTGACGCACGACCGAATGTGTGCAGCTGGGGCCTGCGCACACCTGCACATATCTGTATAATCATCTACTTATCTATCTTCTATCTATCTATCTATCTATCTATCTATCTATCTATCTATCTATCTATCTATCTATCTATCTATCTATCCATCTAATCTATCGATTCATCTAGTCTAATCTAGGAGGCTGCACTTCAATGTTACGGCCTATTGGATCTAACAAAAAATCTTTTTAAACATTTATATTTTATTGTGTTTTTTCTCATCTATGTGACATGTTAATATATACTGCAGTCATGTATGATATGCAATACGCTAAACGAAATAAGTAAACAACACGCTCCATCAGAAACTACCAGGAACACCTCCATCAACATGATTAGGACCAGCCACTAGTATATAAAGAGAGAGCAAATTCCTCTCTCTTCTAGCACTTATGATGTTACCTAGTTGGGTCACGAAACGTCTGCAAGAAAACCACCAAGCTCAGAGAGCACCAAGGACCCCTGAAGAGACAATGTTGTTGGATGATGGACCAAGTGGCCCCTTAGCTCCGGCTTTATTATTTATATAATAACAATGATATGCGTGTGTGTGTGTGTGTGCGTGCGTGGGTGTATGATAATACTATATAATTTATATTATGATTGCATTTATCTGCCCCATCTCGCCTAGAGGTTTAGAAAGCCCCTTTTTGCTTCCCAGTCAGTCCATATGGGCTGAGCAAGTGAAGCTGGAGCAGCAAGATTCCTTCCTCCACTTTCACCTCACATGCACATATGCCCAGAGGAACCGTGACACTTAGAAGCAGCTGCCCGCCGGCCTCTCCCGCCCGACCTTGTTTCTTCCATCTCCTAAACCTCCATTCCAGATTCACCCGACTGGGATTGCCTCGATGCCTATGCTTTGCGACGTAAAACTGTGCCGAAAGAAATAGACCTTTTTAATGGGATTTTAAAGTTATTATCCTCTATCTTTATTAGTAACGCCTTATTAATGTTAATAGGGCGAAGGGAAGCCTTTTTGCTGCGACGCGGGGACACAAAAACATCACCTAATATTACTGAGGTTTCATTAATAAATACTACACTTAAAACTCCATTTAAAAGCTTTATTTCTTTTTGTGGCTGCTCGGCTCACCTGCGGCAGTCCGAGGCTTTTTTCCCTTCTTGCGGCAGAGTAGAGCAGAAAAGAGGACAGGAAGGTGCCGACGGATGACTAAAAGCAACGGATAAGAATTCGGCCATAATAGGAAGGTCGATTCCAAATGAACTGGGGGATGGCCAATTTGGACGGACGGGAGGTCGCCATGCCGAGAAGGTCTAGGTGTTAATGCTATGGGACGGAAAAACCTGCCCTCCTGTGGTCAAAACGGGTATTGCGGCCGCCGAAATAAATAAGCCTTTTGAATGGGATTTTAAGGTTATTATTCTCTATCTTTATTATTAACGCCTTATTAATATTAATAGGGCGACGGGAGGCCCTTTTGCTGAGACCCTGGGGCAGAGTAAGATAACCTAATATTAGTATGGTTTTATTAACAAAGAATAATAAACTTAAAACGACATTTAAAAGGTTTATTTCTTTTGGTGGCTGCTGTACCTGCTTGTCCCTTAGCGAGAGATGGCGCGGCCTTCAAAAAGGCCTGTAATGATGAATTAAGGTTACTTTGATAGGTGCTAACTTTAAAGATAAACCTCACCAAACATACATAAATTTATTGCTATGCTTAATATTAAAATGAGTGAGATTAGATTTTACCTTCGCTGCTAGTTTTGAAACTGACGCATTTATTAAAATGTTTTATGTCTATCTACATCACACTAATTTCTTGCTGCATCTTAGTTTCTAATCTTCCTAGTATGCCCATTCGTGAATATCATTTCACTGGGGTGAAAAATAGACAGCTAGTCAATTGGGGTAGAAGGTGCCAGGCTAGAAATTGGGGGTGGGGGCTGAGTTTTAGTACCACCTTAGGTATGAGAAACCAGCTTTGGGCCAATTCCTCTCCTAGTCAGCCTAAGTCTAACCCTAACCCTAGGGCTGTCGCTGCATGGCGAAAATAAGAGAAGGAAGGAGCATTAGATATATTTGCCGCCTTGAGTTATTTATAAAAAAATAACAAAGGCTGCATTAAAAAAATACGCAAAAAGTCATCTGGGTCAGTCACTCCAAAACCAGCTTTGGGCCAGTCAGTCTCTCTCGGCCCTAGGAAGGAAGCAACGGCAAACCATTTGTCTGAAATGGTATAGGGTTGCCTGCCTAAGCAGGGGGTTGGACTAGAAGACCTCCAAGGTCCCTTCCAACTCGGTTATTCTATTCTAACCGCAGCTGGGGGGGGGGGAAACCTTGCCAAGAAAACCGCAGGGATTTGGTCAGGCAATGGCCAGGAGGCGAGACTAAGTGGAAAGCACCAAATAATATTAAGAATAACAGCAAAAACTTACTAAACGCCCGGCTCCCTCCGGTGATGTTACTAGAAGGGAGTGCGAACACAGGCAATGAGTTAATCGGGCAACGCGTTTGTCCGTGGGGGGGGGGAAACGCAACTCCAGTACCCACGCCGCCCATGAAAAGCGGCGCCGAGCGGCAGATCGGGGAAGCTCCCTGAAGCCCCGCCTTAAACTGGCCTTGATTGCCAAAGGCCTAGCAGCAGCGCCGCCGGCTCCACCTTTGCCGTCTCCTTGGCCGCGGACAGCCTTCTCGGCGTCGCCGGGACTGTGGACGCCATCAGAAGGCGCGGCCCATATTTCGGCAGAGAAGCGGAAAGGCACCATAGAGGTAGGAAAGGAGAGCGGAGGGCAGACTGGGCTTTCCGCTCTTGAAACCATCGAACTTGGGAATCGCCATAGAAATGTAACCAGAGAGCTCGGGTGGAAATTGTAGAGCGGCCGGTAGAACCAAGACTTCCGAGTTTGCTGGAGCATATATGGAGGAAGACTTTGGATTGGCGTTAAGGACGGAAAAAAGACAATGCAGAAATCTGGATTGTATTGGGGGCGCCCTATATAAAAGCCCCCCGCAAAGGGGGAGTGTCACAGAGTATTGCACATCCATTCCCAGCCAGCAGGGGACAAGTTTAATCCCTATAAGTCATCCAGCGTTTCTCAAACTTGGCAATTTTTGTGGACTTCAAGTCCCAGAATTCCCCAGCCTGCATGCAGTTTGCAGGTAACTAAATGGTTTATCCAGGGAAAGCAGGAACTGTATTAAATTGGACTCCAGGGTTGACCGAGTACACCGCCTCCAAATTTGTGACGTCCCCTAAAATTTGCTGGCAACCCCCAAGCGATCGCAATAAATAAATAAAAACACAAACGTATTTATTTAGCGTATGGTACAATACACTCCGATAGTATCTTTTCACTAGCCTCCACTAGTTCTGACACTGCTTAGGTTTTACAAAAGCAGCCAAGGCCATTAAGTGATGCTCCAGTCAGAGCTGAAGAACCTTCTTGTATGAGAAGCGAAACGTCTTCAAAGAAAATCAAGAAAGTCCAGTTGCCTCCTGAAAAAGCATCTTTGGGACAATTATGACCCGGATGACTGAGAATCTCCATAGACAGTGAGAGACAATGCGGGATACTTAAGGCACTGGACTAGAAATCGGAAGGCTGTCGGTTCTAGTCCCACCTTAGGCATGAAAGTCAACTGTGGTGACCTTGGGGTCAGTCCTTCTCTCTTGGTCCTAGTAAGGAGGCAATGCCAAACCACCAGCTTCCCATCATAGCTATCTGCAATTGCATTGACGCACGACCGAATGTGTGCAGCTGGGGCCTGCGCACACCTGCAACATATCGTGTACATCTATCTACCCTATCTATCTATCAATCTATCAATCTATCAATCTATCTAATATAAAGGAGGCTGCACTTCAATGGTTAGACGGCCTATTGGTATCTGAACAAAAATCTTTTTAACATTTATATTTTATTGTGTTTTTCTAATCTAGGTGAAATGTTAATATATACTGCAAGTCCACGTATGATATGCCATACGCTAAATAAATAAGTAAACAACCGCCCAATCAAGAAACTACCAGGAACACCTCCATCAACACTGATAGGACAAGCCACTAAGTATATAAAGAGAGAGCAAATTCCTCTCTCTTCTAGCACTGATGATGTTACCTAGTTGGGTCACGAAACGTCTGCAAGAAAACCACCAAGCTCAGAGAGCACCAAGGACCCTTGAAGAGACAATGTTGTTAGATGATGGACCAAGTGGCCCCTTAGCTCCGGCTTTATTATTTATATAAAACAATGAGATGCGTGTGTGTGTGCGTGCGTGGGTGTATGATAATACTATATAATTTATATTATGATTACATTTATCTGCCCCATCTCGCCTAGAGGTTTAGAAAGCCCCTTTTTGCTTCCCAGTCAGTCAATATGGGCTGAGCAAGTGAAGCTGGAGGCAGCCAAGATTTCCTTCCCTCCACTTTCCCCTCGCACTTTACATATGCCCAGAGGCACCGTGCACACTTAGAAGCAGCTGCCCGCCGGCCTCCCCGCCCGTCCCTTGTTTCTTCCATCCCTAAACCCTCCATTCCAGATTCACCCGCCTGGGATTGCCTCGATGCCTATGCTTTGCGCCGTAAAACTGTGCCGAACGAAATAGACCTTTTTAATGGGATTTAAAGTTATTATCATCTATCTTTATTAGTAACGCCTTATTAATGTTAATAGGGCGAAGGGAAGCCCTTTTGCTGCGACGCGGGGACACAAAAACATCACCTAATATTACTGAGGTTTCATTAATAAATACTACACTTAAAACTCCATTTAAAAGCTTTATTTCTTTTGGTGGCTGCTCGGCTCACCTGCGGCAGTACGAGGCTTTTTTCCCTTCTTGCGGCAGCGTAGAGCAGAAAAGAGGACAGGAAGGTGCCGACGGATGACTAAAAGCAACGGACAAGAATTCGGCCATAATAGGAAGGTCGATTCCAAATGAACTGGGGGATGGCCAATTTGAACGGACGGGAGGTCGCCATGCCGAGAAGGTCTAGGAGTTAATGCTATGGGACGGGAAAACGTGCCCTCCTGTGGTCAAAACGGGTATTGCGGCCGCCGAAATAAATAAACCTTTTGAATGGGATTTTAAGGTTATTATTCTCTATCTTTATTATTAACGCCTTATTAATATTAATAGGGCGACGGGAGGCCCTTTTGCTGAGACCCTGGGGCAGAGTAAGATAACCTAATATTACTATGGTTTTATTAACAAAGAATAATAAACTTAAAACGCCATTTAAAAGGTTTATTTCTTTTGGTGGCTGCTGTACCTGCTTGTCCCTTAGCGAGAGATGGCGCGGCCTTCAAAAAGGCCTGTAATGATGAATTAAGGTTACTTTGATAGGTGCTAACTTGAAAGATAAACCTCACCAAACATACATAAATTTATTGCTATGGTTAATATTAAAATGAGTGAGATTAGATTTTACCTTCGCTGCTGGTTTTGAAACTGACGCATTTATTAAAATGTTTTATGTCTACCTACATCACACTAATTTCTTGCTGCATCTTAGTTTCTAATCTTCCTAGTATGCCCAGTCGTGAATATCATTTCACTGGGTTGAAAAATAGACAGCTAGTCAATTGGGGTGGAAGGTGCCAGGCTAGAAATTGGGGGGTGGGGGCTGAGTTTTAGTACCACCTTAGGTATGAGAAACCAGCTTTGGGCCAATTCCTCTCCTAGTCAGCCTAAGTCTAACCCTAACCCTAGGGCTGTTGCTGCATGGCGAAAATAAGAGAAGGAAGGAGCATTAGATATATTTGCCGCCTTGAGGTATTTATAAAAAAAATAAACAAAGGGCTGCATAAAAGAATACGCAAAAAAGTCATTGGTTCAAGTCACTCCAAAACCAGCCTTTGGGCCAGTCATCCTCTCGGCCCTAGGAAGGAAGAAACGGCAAACCATTTGTCTGAAATGGTATAGGGTTGCCTGCCTAAGCAGGGGGTTGGACTAGAAGACCTCCAAGGTCCCTTCCAACTCGGTTATTCTATTCTAACCGCAGCTGGGGGGAAAAACCTTGCCAAGAAAACCGCAGGGATTTGGTCAGGCAATGGCCAGGAGTCGAGACTAAGTGGAAAGCACCAAATAATATTAAGAATAACAGCAATAACTTGCTAAACGCCCGGCTCCCTCCGGTGATGTTACTAGAAGGGAGTGCGAACACAGGCAATTGAGTTCATCGGGCAACGCGTGTCGTGGGAACGCAACTCCTAGTACCCACGCCGCCCGTGAAAAGGCGGCGTCGAGCGGCAGATTCGGGGAAGCTTCCCTGAAGCCCCCGCCTCACCTGGCCTTGATGCAAAGGCAGCAGCGCCGCCGGCTCCACCTTTGCCTTCCCCTTGGCCGCGGGACAGCCTTCTCGGGGCGTCGCCGGGTGTGACGGCAATCAGAAGCGCGTCCCCTATTCGGCAGAGAAGCGAGAAAGGAACATAGAGGTAGGAAAGGAGAGCGGGGGCAGGACTGTGTTTCGCTCTTCAAACCGTTCGTATTTGGGAATCGCCATAGAATGTAACCAGAGAGCTCGGGTGGAAATGGAGAGGCGGCCGTAGAACCAAGTACTTCCGAGTGTTGCTGGAGCCTTATGAGGAAGACTTTGAATGGAGTTAAGGACGGAACAAAAAAGGACAATGCAGAAATCTGGATTGGTATTGGGGGCGCCCATATAAAAGGCCCCCCGCAACAAAGGTTGGAGTGTCCACAGAGTATTGCACATCCATTCCCAGGCCAGCATGGGGGACACGTTTATCCCTGAAAGTCATCCAGCGTTCTCAAACTTGCAATTTTGTGGAATCAAGTCCAGAATTCCCCCAGCCTGCATGCAGTTTGCAGGTCACTAAATGGTTTATCCAGGGAAAGCAGGAACTGTATTAAATTGGACTCCAGGGCTGACCGAGTACACCACCTCCAAATTTGTGACGTCCCCTAAAATTTGCTGGCAACCCCCAAGCGATCGCAATAAATAAATAAAAACACAAACGTATTTATTTAGCGTATGGCACAATACACTCCGATAGTATCTTTTCACTAGCATCCACTAGTTGTGACACTGCTTAGGTTTTACAAAAGCAGCCAAGGCCATTAAGTGATGCTCCAGTCAGAGTTGAAGAACCTTCTTGTATGAGAAGCGAAACGTCTTCAAAGAAAATCAAGAAAGTCCAGTTGCCTCCTGAAAAAGCATCTTTGGGACAATTATGACCCGGATGACTGAGAATCTCCATAGACAGTGAGAGACAATGCGGGATACTTAAGGCACTGGACTAGAAATCGGAAGACTGTCGGTTCTATTCCCACCTTAGGCATGAAAGTCAACTGTGGTGACCTTGGGGTCAGTCCTTCTCTCTTGGTCCTAGTAAGGAGGCAATGCCAAACCACCAGCTTCCCATCATAGCTATCTGCAATTGCATTGACGCACGACCGAACGTGTGCAGCTGGGGCCTGCGCACACCTGCAACATATCGTGTATATCTATCTATCTATCTATCTATCTATCTATCTATCTATCTATCTATCTATCTATCTATCTATCTATCTATCTATCTATCTATCTATCTATCTATCTATCTATCTATCTATCTAATATAAAGGAGGCTGCACTTCAATGGTTAGACGGCCTATTGGTATCTGAACAAAAATCTTTTTAACATTTATATTTTATTGTGTTTTTCTAATCTAGGTGAAATGTTAATATATACTGCAAGTCCATGTATGATATGCCATACGCTAAATAAATAAGTAAACAACCACCCAATCAAGAAACTACCAGGAACACCTCCATCAACACTGATAGGACAAGCCACTAAGTATATAAAGAGAGAGCAAATTCCTCTCTCTTCTAGCACTGATGATGTTACCTAGTTGGGTCACGAAACGTCTGCAAGAAAACCACCAAGCTCAGAGAGCACCAAGGACCCCTGAAGAGACAATGTTGTTGGATGATGGACCAAGTGGCCCCTTAGCTCCGGCTTTATTATTTATATAATAACAATGATATGCGTGTGTGTGTGTGTGTGCGTGCGTGGGTGTATGATAATACTATATAATTTATATTATGATTGCATTTATCTGCCCCATCTCGCCTAGAGGTTTAGAAAGCCCCTTTTTGCTTCCCAGTCAGTCAATATGGGCTGAGCAAGTGAAGCTGGATGCAGCCAAGATTTCCTTCCCTCCACTTTCCCCTCGCACTTTACATATGCCCAGAGGCACCGTGCACACTTAGAAGCAGCTGCCCGCCGGCCTCCCCGCCCGTCCCTTGTTTCTTCCATCCCTAAACCCTCCATTCCAGATTCACCCGCCTGGGATTGCCTCGATGCCTATGCTTTGCGACGTAAAACTGTGCCGAAAGAAATAGACCTTTTTAATGGGATTTTAAAGTTATTATCCTCTATCTTTATTAGTAACGCCTTATTAATGTTAATAAGGCGAAGGGAAGCCCTTTTGCTGCGACGCGGGGAAACCAGGGATAACTGGTACCGAAAACCAACGAGGGGGACACCAAACAACTCACCTAATATTACTGAGGTTTCATTAATAAATACTACAACTGAAAAACTAAATTAAAAAGGCGTTTATTTATCAATATGGTGGATCTGCGCGGATCAACCTGCGGGCACAGTCGAGGCTTTTTCCTTATGCGGCAAGCCCGTAGAGCAGGAAAAGAGCAGACAGGAAGGTCGACGGGCTGACTAACAAAGCAACGGACAAGGAGTCGGCCATAATAGGAAGGTCGATTCCAAATGAACTGGGGGATGGCCAATTTGAACGGACGGGAGGCCGCCATGCCGAGAAGGTCTAGGTGTTAATGCTATGGGACGGAAAAACGTGCCCTCCTGTGGTCAAAACGGGCATTGCGGCCGCCGAAATAAATAAACCTTTTGAATGGGATTTTAAGGTTATTCTTCTCTATCTTTATTATTAACGCCCTATTAATATTAATAGGGCGACGGGAGGCCCTTTTGCTGAGACCCTGGGGCAGAGTAAGATAACCTAATATTAGTATGGTTTTATTAACAAAGAATAATAAACTTAAAACGCCATTTAAAAGGTTTATTTCTTTTGGTGGCTGCTGTACCTGCTTGTCCCTTAGCGAGAGATGGCGCGGCCTTCAAAAAGGCCTGTAATGATGAATAGGGTACTTTATAGGTGCTAACGTTAAAGATAAAACCTAACAAACAATACATAAATTGGATTGCTATTGCTAATATTAAAATGATTGAGATTAGATTTTACCTTCGCTGCTAGTTTTGAAACTGACGCATTTATTAAAATGTTTTATGTCTACCTACATCACACTAATTTCTTGCTGCATCTTAGTTTCTAATCTTCCTAGTATGCCCATTCGTGAATATCATTTCACTGGGGTGAAAAATAGACAGCTAGTCAATTGGGGTGGAAGGTGCCGGGCTAGAAATTGGGGGTGGGGGCTGAGTTTTAGTACCACCTTAGGTATGAGAAACCAGCTTTGGGCCAATTCCTCTCCTAGTCAGCCTAAGTCTAACCCTAACCCTAGGGCTGTTGCTGCATGGCGAAAATAAGAGAAGGAAGGAGCATTAGATATATTTGCCGCCTTGAGTTATTTATAAAAAAATAACAAAGGCTGCGTTAAAAAAATACGCAAAAAGTCATCTGGGTCAGTCACTCCAAAACCAGCTTTGGGCCAGTCACTCTCTCTCGGCCCTAGGAAGGAAGCAACGGCAAACCATTTGTCTGAAATGGTATAGGGTTGCCTGCCTAAGCAGGGGGTTGGACTAGAAGACCTCCAAGGTCCCTTCCAACTCCGTTATTCAGCTGGGGGGAAAAACCTTGCCAAGAAAACCGCAGGGATTTGGTCAGGCAATGGCCAGGAGTCGAGACTAAGTGGAAAGCACCAAATAATATTAAGAATAACAGCAATAACTTGCTAAACGCCCGGCTCCCTCCGGTGATGTTACTAGAAGGGAGTGCGAACCCAGGCAATTGAGTTCATCGGGCAACGCGTGTCGTGGGAACGCAACTCCTAGTACCCACGCCGCCCATGAAAAGGCGGCGTCGAGCGGCAGATTCGGGGAAGCTTCCCTGAAGCCCCCGCCTCACCTGGCCTTGATGCAAAGGCAGCAGCGCCGCCGGCTCCACCTTTGCCTTCTCCTTGGCCGCGGGACAGCCTTCTCGGGGCGTCGCCGGGCTGTGACGCCATCAGAAGGCGCGTCCCCTATTTCGGCAGAGAAGCGGTAAGGAACCATAGAGGTAGGAAAGGAGAGCGGAGGGCAGACTGGGCTTTCCGCTCTTCAAACCGTCGATCTTGGGAATCGCCATAGATATGTAACCAGAGAGCTCGGGTGGAAATGGTAGAGCGGCCGGTAGAACCAAGACTTCCGAGTTTGCTGGAGCATATATGGAGGAAGACTTTGGATTGGAGTTAAGGACGGAAAAAAGACAATGCAGAAATCTGGATTGTATTGGGGGCGCCCTATATAAAAGCCCCCCGCAAAGGTGGAGTGTCACAGAGTATTGCACATCCATTCCCAGCCAGCAGGGGACAGGTTTAATCCCTGTAAGTCATCCAGCGTTTCTCAAACTTGGCAATTTTTGTGGACTTCAAGTCCCAGAATTCCCCAGCCTGCATGCAGTTTGAAGGTAACTAAATGGTTTATCCAGGGAAAGCAGGAACTGTATTAAATTGGACTCCAGGGTCGACCGAGTACACCACCTCCAAATTCGTGACGTCCCCTAAAATTTGCTGGCAACCCCCAAGTGATCGCAATAAATAAATAAAAACACAAACGTATTTATTTAGCGTATGGCACAATACACTCCGATAGTATCTTTTCACTAGCCTCCACTAGTTGTGACACTGCTTAGGTTTTACAAAAGCAGCCAAGGCCATTAAGTGATGCTCCAGTCAGAGCTGAAGAACCTTCTTGTATGAGAAGCGAAACGTCTTCAAAGAAAATCAAGGAAGTCCAGTTGCCTCCTGAAAAAGCATCTTTGGGACAATTATGACCCGGATGACTGAGAATCTCCATAGACAGTGAGAGACAATGCGGG
>JALGBA010002062.1:0-125000 GCA_023970755.1 Azemiops feae
GATTGAGAGAATGAGAGAAAGGGAGGAGAGAACGAGAGAAAGAGAGAATCAGAGAGAAGAGTGAAAGAGAGAGTAAGAGAGGGGAGAGAATGAGAAGACAGCGAGTAATTGAGAGAAAGAATGAGAAAGAAAGGGGAGAGAAAGAGGGGAGAGAGAGAGAAAGGGGAGAGAGAGAAAGAGGGGAGAGAGAGAGAAAGAGGGGAGAGAGTGAGTGATTGAGAGATAAAGAGTGAATGAGAGGGAAGAGAGGGGAGAGAGAGAATGAGGGGGGAGAATGAGAAGACAGCGAGTGATTGAGATAGAGAGAGAGAATGAGAGAGAGGGAAGAGAGAATGAAAGGGGAGAGAGAGAGAAAGAAAGAGTGAAAGAGAATGAGAGACAGGAGAGAGAATGAGTTTGAGAGAGGGGAGAGAGAATGAGTGTGTGTGTGTGAGAATGAGTAAATGAGAGATAAAGAGACAGAAAGTGAGTGAGAGAGAGAGAAAGACTGAATGTGTGAGAGAGAATGAGAAAGAGAGAGGGAGACACACAGGAAGACAGAGAGAGAGGGAGGGAGGGAGGGAGAAAGAGAGAAAGAATCCTTCCCAAGTCAAATAAAAATTTTCCTCATCCTTCTTTGCCCTTTGCCTGCCAATTCTGGGGACCTCGACCTGTCTGAAGGCAAGGCGGGGTCCTCCCAGGACCACCTGTCCCTCTTTCCCTCTCCCGAACGAACCCCAGAGCGTCTCCTTTCCTACCTACGAATTTTCATCCGCCCTCTTCTGCCTGCTGCCTCCTTCCTGCCAGCGGACCTCACTCCCTGCAGGCAGCAGATAGGTTGCCCTGAAGCTTCGCCTTCATCACCCGTTCCTCTTCTCTCTCTTCTTCTCAAATGAGCACCCTTCCCTTCTGGCATCCCACAAAAGGCTACCTGTGTACCTGAGCAGGGGGTTGGACTAGATGACCTCCAAGATCCCTTCCAACAACTTCCTTCTTACAGCTGCGTGTTTCCATGGTGTGGTCTCTAGCTTGGGG
Organism: Azemiops feae; assembly: GCA_023970755.1. Classification (NCBI taxonomy): domain Eukaryota; kingdom Metazoa; phylum Chordata; class Lepidosauria; order Squamata; family Viperidae; genus Azemiops; species Azemiops feae. The sequence goes on from JALGBA010002062.1 coordinate 1,015, forward strand.
GCGAATGCTTCAAAGCCAGCTCCTAGTTCCCCCAGGCTGGTGGTCTTTCTTCTTCTTCTTCTTCTTCTTCTTCTTCTTCTTCTTCTTCTTCTTCTTCTTCTTCTTCTTCTTCTTCTTCTTCTTCTTCTTCTTCTTCTTCTTCTTCTTCTTCTTCTTCTTCTTCTTCTTCTTCTTCTTCTTCTTCCTCTTCTTCTTCTTCTTCTTCTTCTTCTTCTTCTTCTTCTTCTTTCTTCTTCTTCCCTTCTTCTTCTCTCTTCTTCTTCTTTTCTTCTTCTTCTTCTTCTTCTTCTTCCTCCTCTTCCTCTTCCATAATTCCTCCTCCTCCTCCTCATCCTCCATTATTATTATTATTATTATTATTATTATTATTATTATTATTATTATTATTATGGATCATCGCGCAGTCAGCCAGATGTTCAGACTGGATTTGGCATTTTTGTCTACCTATCGAGTCCTTTCCAAGGACCTGGGATAGGCAGATGTGGATGTTTGATGGTATTACAGATCTCGTCGCAGGATGGAAGCAGTTCCTAGTAAGGCCGCCTTTGGCAATTGACTGATGGCGAATTTGTCAATGCCGATGATGGTGTTCAAGGGGTGCTCCAGTTGTTTTGGGATTGCACCCAAGGCGCCTATTACTATTGGTGCCACCCTTGCTTGCCTTTGCCACAGTCTTTCTATTTCTATTTGTAGGTCTTTGTATTTTCTTATCTTCTCCAGTTCTTTCTCGTCTATTCTGCTGTCTCCAGGCACTGCCACGTCCACTATCCAGACTTTTTTGTCTTTCTTATCGACAATTGTTAAGTCCGCGGTGTTATGTTGCAGGTGCTTGTCTGTTTGAATTCTGAAGTCCCAGAGCAGTTTAACTTTCTCATTTTCTATGACTTTCTCTATTTTATGATCCCACCAGTTCTTGCTTGCAGGCAAATGATATTTCTTGCAGACTAATTATTATTACTACTATTATTCCTTTCTGAAAAAGATCCCGGGTTCAAAAAGATGATGAGGGTGAGTCGGTTGTGTGCAGGACCTTCTGTTGGAAATGTTCCTCAAAGCAGCAGTTCGTTCCTAGGCGAGTTTCTGGGGGATGTGTGTGTTTCGCTGCTGCTTTTTCCTCTCTACAAAGCTATTTTTCTCTTCCCCCCCCCCTTTCCACGTTTTCTTTTCTGCAAGGTTACTTTTAGGATGTTCCTTTCCCCCCCGTCCCCTACAAAAGGCTGCTTTGCCTGCTTCCCTGTTTTCCACTTCTGAAAGAGGGAGAGAGAGAAGAGACAGAGGCAAGTGGATTGTTTTTAGTGTGTGTGTGTGTGTTGCAGCTGAGTGTTGCTGAAGGGGATGAAGCTATCATGATTGGACCCATTTTCAGGCTTATCTGCTAGCTATCAATCAAGGGAAATGATTGGCCTGTTAATTGGCCTGTCTCTAAACTGATTAATCCATTGATTGCAGCCACATTTGCATCTGATCCCAAACCTCAGGAAGTGTGCATTGTAGAGGGGCTGAAACCTGCCTGCTTTGATTCCCTACAAAGCAAAGCCTCCACCCCCCACAGTTCATCTCAACCCAAGATTCAAATTCATTTAGAGCAGGGGTAGGCAACCTTGGCTCTTTTATGACTCGTGGACTTCAACTCCCAGAATTCCTGAGCCAGCATGGCTCAGCTTGGAAACCTCTCCATTTCTCCTCAGCATGGCTGGCTCAGGAATTCTGGGAGTTGAAGTCCACGAGTCATAAAAGAGGCAAGGTTCCCCACCCCCGATTTAGAGGGAGATGCTTCCCAGGGAAACCATCAGGGTTTCCCAACCTGGGCAACTTTAAGAGGCCTGAACTGCAACTCCCAGAATTCCTCAGCCAGCATGGAATTTTGGGAGTTGAAGCCAAAGAAAGAAAAGCTGTTTCCCTTCTAGCACTGGTGACGTTACCTAGTTAGGTAAGGAAACATATAAAAATGACAATAAAGGTTATTTATCTTATTTATCTTATCTTATCTACCAGAAAACAACCAAGCTGAGAGGGCCCTAAGGGCCGCACAGTTGTCCTCCTCCTCCTCCTCATAACCCCCATTCCTTCTAGCACTGATGATGCTACCTAGCTGGTTCATGAAATGCAAACAAGCATTTCCATGGAGCCATATGAACAGTTTAGGATAGAATGGAATGGAATGGAATAGAAAATATGGAATGGAATGAAATGGAATGAATTAGAATTAGAATTAGAATTATAACAGAATGGAATGGAATGGAATGGAATGGAATGGAATGGAATGGAATGGAATGGAATGGAATGGAATAGAATGGAATAAAGAAATATGGAATAGAATAGAATAGAATAGAATAGAATAGAATAGAATAGAATAGAATAGAATAGAATAGAATAGAATAGAATAGAATAGAATAGAATAGAATATAGACTAGAATAGAATATAGACTAGAATAGAAATAGACTAGGAATAGAATAGAACAGGACAGAACAGAACAGAACAGAACAGAATAGAATAGAATAGAATAACAGAGTTGGAAGGGACTTTGGAGATCTTCTAGTCCAACCCCCTGCTCTGGCAGGAAACCCTATACCATTCAGACAAATGGCTTTCCAATCTCTTCTTAAAAACTTCCAGTGTTGGAGCATTCACAACTTCTGGAGGCAAATCGTTCCACTGATTAATTCTTCCAACTGTCAGGAAATTCCTTCTTAGTTCTACGTTGCTTCTCTCCTTGATTAGTTTTCATTTATATGCTCAAGGAAGGTCAACACATGACCTAGAAGATGCATTTACACAACATACTAAGCTTGGTTAACATTAATTTTGGGGGGGGGGGGTGTGAGCCAGCCATTGGGACGCTTTATGAATCGCTGCATTGTGTGAGATCTGAAAGTGGGTTAATTGAGTAAATCCAGTGAAGTGTGTGTGTTGTGTTATCAGAACCATTAAAGGTTTGCCTATGAATAGTTATTTGTGTGCCCTGCTGGCTGTGATGACATTTCTTCCCCCCATGTGGGTGGAGGGCAGGATATCACATGCTCCACCAGCTCCCTACATCAGCGGTCCCCAACCTTTTGGGCACCAGGGACCGGTTCCATGGAGAGAGGTTTATCTGCAGACCGGAGGGTGCGTGGTTTTGTGTGCTACCTGCATGCCGCAGAGGGGGCTTTGCTTCTTTGTGCGGACCGGTTGCTGGCATGCCGTGGCCTGGTACTGGTCCACGGACCGGGGGTTGGGGACCCCTGCCCTACATCACCAAGCAGCGAGAACCGTTGTAACACTCAATCAGCATGAACTTCAGAAGCAAAACCAGATTGGGTTTAGAGTCCACCCATATTTAAACTCAAAAGAGGCATGCTTGTTTGCAGCAGATCCTCAATCCCAAAGAAACCCAGAAGTCTGTGCGGGAGTCTTTCACACGGTTTCTGGAGAGGATCTAAGTCAAGTAATCTCATATCAAGTATGTGTCAACATCCAGCTCCAGAATCCAAACAAAACTCCAGGTCCATTCCGTTTCCGAAAATCTTCCTTTTTATTGAATCCACCACAAGGTTATGTCGAAGCAAAACTAACTCCGAGGTTCCAACACCAATTCATAGACTTAAACAATCATTTTCCCAGCCAGACCCCGACGTCTTACGTAGTTCATATCAACAAGTTCACAGTTATGGGAACCGTCTGCTTCAAATCCACACCTGTTCTGTTGTCCTTGACAAGGCTTCAGGGTCTCACGGTCTTCAGGGGAATTTTAGAAGTTTCATTTTTCCATCTAATCCACTTGAAAGTAACATCTCCCCCCCCACCACCACCCCCTTTAATCTAAAGGCACGTTGAAATGCAGAGGCACGTAACTGACAAAGTTTCATACTTGACAGTATAGTTGCTGAAATTGGGTATGTCCAGTTTAATGAAGAGAAGGACGAGGAGTGACAGGATAGCAGTGTTCCAGTATCTCAGGGGCTGCCCCAAAGAAGAGGGAGTCAAGCTATTCTCCAAAGCACCTGAAGGCAGGACAAGAAGCAACGGATGGAAACTCATCAAGGAGAGAAGGAACCGAGAACTAAGGAGACATTTCCAGACAGTTAGAACAATTAATCAGCTTGTCTTCAGAAGTTGTGGGTCCTCCAACACTGGAAGTTTTTAAGAAGAGATTGGACAACCATTTGTCTGAAATGGTATAGGGTTTCTTGCCTGAGCAGGGGGTTGAACTAGAAGACCTCCAAGGACCCTTTCCAACTTTTTGTTATTCTGTTATTTGTTAATGATTGAAAAGGTAGTTGGGTACTCTTTTGTTTATAAAGTGCAGCTGCTTAGGCTTCAAACCAAGGTCGTAAAAATGGGGCAGAACTCAGTTAACAAATGTCTCACTTAGCAACACGAAATTTTGGGCTCAATTGTGGTTGTAAGTCAAGGACTATCTGTATACCAGTCCAGTTTCTGTTGTGGTTTTTTTTTTTTTTACCAGTTAAATGATACTTTCCTTCAACGGTTAGATGACCTGGAAATTGGTATCTGAATATAGATCTTTTTAATATTCATAATTTACTGTGTTTTTAATGTAGGTAAAATGTTAATATGTCTTCCAACTCCATGCATGATGTGCCATACGCTAGATAAATAATAAATAGTTGCTTGTCTCTATCCCAGAGATCCCCAACCTATGGGCTGCAGCCCTCTACCAGGCCGTGGCTTCTTGGCTGGGCAGTGCATGCGCATGTGCTCGTGCTCACCCCCGCTCGTGCCACCATTGCCACGAGTGTTGTGCGGGAGGTGGCAGCGCCTCTAGTATTGCATGAGCAGCAGTGTTGCCACAAACCTTGCGCGGCGGGCGGCAGCGGCGCGCCACATACAGGTGGCGGCATTGCCACGAATCTTGTGCGGGTGGCAGCAGCGCTGCAAGTGACAGGTGAGCCACGGTGCGATCCTCACACGGGGGTGGCGGCACGAGCCTCGCGCTGGGGCGGCATCGCTGTGGGCCATGGCGCAATCCTCGCATGGTGGCGGTGGCGCGAGTCTCATGCCAGGGAGGCATTGCTGCGGGCCGTGGCATGATCTTCGCGCCAGGGTGGCGGCACGAACATCACGCCGGGACAACATCGCTGCGGGTCGTGGCGTGAGCCTTGTGCTGGTGGTAGCATCGCCGTGATCCTGGCGGTGGCGGCACCACAAGCCTCACACAGACCGCCGTCACTGAGAGCCTCGCGCGCACGCTCGCAGCTCCGTTCGTGCGGTGCGCATGCTCACAGCCTGTTTGTACGTGCACACGCGACCACATTCTACCCTTCCCTCTCCCTCCGGGCCGCCAATCCGAAAAGGTTGGAGATCCCTGCTCTACCCCTCAAAGCATGAGACAGAGAGAGGACAATTCGCCCAATTTCGAAGCAAAAATGTCCCGTCATCCTGGGAGGGTTACCCAGACTTTTCAAGACTGAGGACTTCCTGTTGCTTTTTATGACAGATAGCCCTTGACTTATTTAGCGACCGTTCAAAGTTACGATGATCACTTGGAAAAAAAATTGACTTATAGCCGGTCCTCGCATTGATGGAAGTCTGGGTGCTTGGCCGCAGATTCACGTTTACGACAGTGGCAACGTCCTGGGGTCACGTGGTCCCCATGAAGCAGAAAAGGGAATGAAATTGGGTGTGACTCCCTTAACGACCGTATTGCTTAGCAATGGAAGTTCTCATCTCAGTTACGGTCATACGTTGAGGATTACCTGTAGTACGCTTGCCCTGCCTTAGGCACGACTGGGTGACTCTGGGCCGGTCTCTCTTTCTCAGCTCAGCCCACCTCACAAGGTTGTTGTGGTGGGGAAAATAGGAAGAGGAAGATGTGTTAGGTATGTGAACTGCTTTGAATAGTTTATAAAAAAGGAATAAAAACAGGATGTCAACGAACAAACAAATGAAAATTAGACAGTCCTCCCCGAATTTGTACAGAGATACCACGAGCGAGGAAGAAAACAACAACTCCTGCCTCCATATCCAGAGCCAAGTTAAGCAAAGATCTAACCCAGATTCTGAGCTAAAATTCTTCTTTTATGTCTGCAGAAACCGTATATGAATTCCAAAGGAAAATTCCTGGCTTTGGGGGTTATTTTAGCCGTTTTATCTGAGCTGTTAGAATGAGATGCTGCACCCCTTTGTTTTCACAGTTTGAGTATAGCGGCTTCTGACTCTGTCTCCAGAATTCTGCCTTTGTCTTTTAAAAGAATGCAAAACTTTTTTCTAGAAAAGGAATAAGTTAGGGATCTCTCCTCAGTTTACGTTACTAAGCTTGAGAGAAGGTGTGTATTCGAATTCAGACACCACAGCAGAGAATATTTGTAGCTCAGGGTTGACCTGTGTGTTCTCTGAGCTTGATTGTGGTTGGTTTTGTTTTTTTGCAAACATTTCATTACCTAACTTGGTAACACCATCCATGCAAGCAAGTGTGGAGTTTTGCTCCCTGTTTATATATAGCAGCTTGCCTGATTAGAACCTAATCAAGAAACGATCTAATCAGGGAACTTGATTAATCAAGGAATCTAACCAAGGAACTTGATTAGACCCTAATCAAGGAACCATCAAGGAGAAAACAATACCCCCCACCAAACGTGGCACGGCAAGCTCCTATATATAAGCACGGAGAAACCCCACTCCCTTCTAGCACTGATGATGTTACCTAGTTGGGTCATGAAACGTCTGCCAGAAAACAACCAAGCTCAGAGATCCTATCCTCCTCCTCCTCCTCCTCCATTCCATAAACACCACTCTCTTCTAGCACTGATGATGTTACCTAGTTTCGTAATGAAACATCTACAAGAAAACAACCAAGCTCAGAGACCACCAGGGACCCCACAGTTCTCCTCCTCCTCCTCCTCCTCTCCATAACTCCCCTTCCCTTCTAGCACTGATGATGTTACCTAGTTGGGTAATGAAACGTCTGCAAGAAAACAACCAAGCTCAGAGATCCTATCCTCCTCTTCGCAAACCCCTGTCCCCTTCCACCACTGATGAGGTTACCTAGTCTGGGCAATGAAACATCTGCAAGAAAACAACCAAGCTCAGAGAGCACCAAGAATCCCAAAACGTGTCATTCTCCACCTCCTCCTCCTCCTCCTCCTCCTCCTCCCTGCAAGCCACACTGCTTACTAGCACTGATGATGTTACCTACTTTGGGTAATGAAACGTCTGTAAGGAAACAACCAAGCTCGAGAGAGCAGCAAGGATCCCACAGTCCTCCTCCTCCTCCTCCCCCTCCTCTCCACAAACCCCACAATTGTGGTCATAAGATTAATATTCACTGATCTCTCCTTTTGTCACCTTGGCTGACATCTCATTGATGGGCTTTACTCTTTCCCTCTTTCTTAAAAAAAATATTTCCCGCCCCTCGTGGGGAAAAAAAAACATGTACGTGCTAGGAAGACACAGCAAGGTATAAATAGATTAATAAACAGAGATGAGGAATGGCATCATCTGTGCCGTGGAAACCCGACCCCGGCTGGCTCTTGGCTTGATGGAGGCCTGAGGGCTTTTTTTCCCCCTCTTCCTCCTTCCTCCCTTCTCCTCCTGACTCGGTTGCTATCAAATGTCAATGCCGGGGTGGGCTCTTCAAATAATCAATTCCCTCTGATAGACGACTATGCCCTGGAAAGAGAAGCGTAGCTGTTTGCGATCGATCTGTGTGTCTAAACAGAGCTGTCAGACATCAGAGTTGGTACAACCGAGCGCCTTTCCTCTCTCGCTTCTCTTTTCCGACCGTTGAAAGCCTTTGACTTCACAGCTGTTAGATGTGCGGTACCCTCCGGGCGTAACCTTTGAGAGGAGGCACAGAGGAAGAGAGACACTTATCACAGATGCTTCACAGCGAGAGACGCTTCAGACCCGGGGAGGTTTTTGACTCCGCTTCTTATGGGGAGGGGTCCGGTTTCTTTGATAGTGGGTGGACAAATACACCACAGAGGACCTCCCGGTGTGACTTCACAGAATAACAAAACAACAGAGTTGGAAGGGACGGACGTCGGAGGTCTTCTAGGCCAGGGCTTTTCAACCTTTTCACCGATTGTACCACTTTTAGGATATGGCAATATTCAAGTACCACCGAGCAAGGTGTCCAAAACGTGATGACCAAAAAAAAACCCCTGTTCAAAGTTGCAATTGCACTGAAATGACTTATGACCATTTTTCACACTTATGACCATTGCAGCATGCCCAGGGTCATGTGATTTATATTTGGATGCTTGGCAACTGATTCATATTTATGATGGTCACAGTGTCCCAGGGTCATGTGATCCCCTTCTGCAGCCTTTTGACAAGCAAAGTCAATGGCAGGGCTGCTGGTGGCCAAGTGCTAAGTTCCCTCCCTCCCTCCTTCCCTGCCTCCCTCTTTCTCATGCCCACCTCCTTCTGAAGGAAGAATTTGAACCCACCCACCCCCCATATTTTCTCTCTTCCATATATTCATCAAACAAGGAAAAGCCTCCAGAAACAGAAAAGACAAACTGCTGAGTGAACTAACTTAAAAAGGCACATTCCCCTTTAAGAATTAGCTACTGGCTAGAAAGGAAAGTAAGGAGCAGGCAGCCGGCACTTAAGGAAGAAAAAAAATGTAATAAGTATTGGCTGCCGGCTAAGGCAGCCTCCCCAAATGGCTCCATTCATAAGTAAAGGAATCTACACGCAAAATCCATTCAGGAGAAAAATACTTCAAAATCCCTTGCAGCAAAACTTACAGCTAACAATAGCAGAGCAATAGAAGCTAACACTAGACATCAGCCATCAGCCAAATAGAAATTGCCAAACACTCCTTAAGAACACAAAGCCCACATTGCACAAATCCCAGAACTTCAAAGTCACAAAAGCACATAAGAATCCTTCCACTCTCCATCTCTTCCCTCTTTCTCATGGGGGAGGGTGAGCCAGAAGTGAGCCTGGGCCCTTTGTCTCTCCCCAGCCACTGCAGCTCCAGAGGACTCTCTCACTGTAAGTCCTTGCCTGCGCTGGCTCTTTCCCTCCCCCACTACACTTGGCTAGGCAGGGCTGCGTACCACCTGCCACTTGTTAATGTACCACAAGTGGTACGCGTACCACAGGTTGAAAAGCCCTGTTCTAGGCCATGGGTCCCCAACCTCCGGTCCACGGTCCACTGCCGGGCTGCGGCCAGTTCAGAACCGGGCTTTGCAAGCAGTGAGTGAGCGTGCACAGGCGCACGGCTCCATTGGCAGGGGCGCCGGGTGCTCACGCTGGCACACAGAGCTGCAGGCGTACATAAAGCTGTATTTGCGCAAGTGCGGACCGCCAACCGTCCTCCTCTTCCCCCCCCCCACCAGTCCACCAAGCTGGAAAGATTGGGGACCGCTGTTCTAGTCCACCACCACCCCTTTAGAAGCAGGAGGTGTCAACTTCCACCTGAAGTATCCGAATAAAAATCCAGGATCATTTTCACTTCTGAAAAACTTACTGTTTATTGGATATATATGGCCTGGTAAAGCCGAGGTCAAACTAACTATGAATCCCAAGGCATCAGACCGTAGCATATAACAATGACTTTCCCAGCCAGCCAGCCCCCCCCCCCCAGATGTCCACGTAGCTCATGTAAACAAGTTCTCTTTCTTATGGGAACCGTCTGCTATCGTCTTCACACCTGCTAGAATGTCCTTGAAAGCTTTCCAGACTGCCGACTCCCAGCAAGCTTCCGTAGAACTGGAGAGGTTTCGTTTCTCTTTCTCCCCCCCCCCTTTACTCTAACGGCAAGATGAAAACATAGAGGCACATAGCTGCCAAATTTTCACTCTTGACAGAAGGACCCTATAACCAGAGGTCCCCAACCTTTTGGGCATCGGTTCCGTGGAGAGAGGTTTTTCCGCGGACCGGAAAGTGCGTGGTTTTGTATGCTGCCTGCATCCCGCAGATGGGGCTTTGCTTGTTTGTGCGGACCGGTTGCTGGCATGCCGTGGCCCAATACTGGTCCACGGACCAGGGGTTGGGGACCCCTGCCCTATACCATTCCAGACAAATGGCTGTCCAGTCTCTTCTTGAAAACCTCCAGTGATGGAGCACCCACAACTTCTAGAAGCAACTTCCGTTCCACTGATTAAAATTCTACTGGTGAGACAACCTACATCCATGACAGTCCATCAGTCCATTAAACCTCCCTATGTATGCAGGAGAATAATAATAATAATAATAATAATAATAATAATAATAATAATAATAATAATAATAATAATAAGTTGGAAGGCATCTTGGAGGTCATCTAGTCCAACCCCCATCTACAATCCATCATTTCCCATAAGCGATTCATAATCCATAGGTTTCTCATCTGTAGTTGTAAGACAGAACACTAAAATATTTGCTTTTACGTTCAGTGTCCCTGGAAAGGAGATGATGATGATGATGATGATAGTTGGAAGGGACCTTGGAGGTCATCTAATCCAACCCCCTGCTCAGGCAGGAAACCCTATACCATTTCGGACAAATGGCTGTCCAGTCACTTAAAAACTTCCAGTGTTGGAGCATTCACCGCTTCTGGAGGCAGGTTGTTCCACTGGTTAATTGTTCTAACTGTCAGGAAGTTTCTCCGTAGTTCTAGGTTGCTTCTCTCCTTGATTAGTTTCCATCCGCTGCTTCTTCTCCTGCCTTCAGGCGCTTTGGAGAATAGCTTGACTCCCTCTTCTTTGTGGCAGCCCCTGAGATATTGGAACACTGCTATCATGTCCCCCCTCGTCCTTCTCTTCATTAAACTAGACATACCCAATCTGTTCTGAGTGACAAGTCCCCTTTTCCAGATCCGTCGTAGCTTCATATGATTGCTAGGTGACCGGTCGTAAATGGAGGACTACCTGTACAGGCAGGGTGCTTCTTTCTCACAGTTGCATGCAAAAAATGTTTTGAGTTACGTTCAAGACACAGCACAACAAATAATCCAATAAACCTGTTAACATTAAAGTAAGTATATAAAAAAAAAACTTTTAACATTTCCAAATGGACGAGGCTTCCTTTTTGAGATTTTGGCTTTCCTGTGTGAGTTGCTGGAGATAATCAAACTTTATAGGATTTGCCAACCCAGCCCTGAGATTTTGGCTGCACATGTAATAATCTCCTTGGACTAAAAATAAATGCTGGACATTGGCATATGTTTTTGTGGAATTCTGCCCAATTTGTGTACTTATTAGTCATTAAGGTGCTGCAAGACTTAGAATTGTTTCTGGCGGGAGTTTAAGGAAGAAAAACGAGGAAGCAGACGGATTTTCTTTTTTAATTGTGGCAATACAAACATTAAAACGAAAGGAGTCCAATATAAACGAGGACTCTTAAGACTAATGAAAAGCAGATTGTAACATCGTCCTTGATTTACGAACACAGTTCTGACTGGGAATACATCACGAAGGGACCTGGTTTTTAAGGGAGTCGCACACAATTTTAGAAACCATTTTGCCCCGGTCGTTAACTGAATCACACCGTCAGTAAGCAAATCCAGCTTCCCATTGACTTTCCTTGTGAGATGCTGGATTTGCTTACTGGTGGAGGGATTCACTTAAGACCGAGGCAAAATATTTTCTAAAATACCTCTATGGGTCAAAAATGGCGACCACTAGACTGTTGCAAGGTAGCTCATAAAATGGGGCAAAATTCACTTCACAGCTGTCTTGCTTAGCAACCAGAAATTTTGGGCTTGTAATTGGGGTTGTAACTAGAGGAAGCCCTGTCTGTGATTCAAGAGATGTCAAATAGCATCTGTGGGAGGGGGGCTGTCCTCGATGCTGTTTTGAGCTTGGTTCTTCTCTTGCAGATGCTTCAATTACACAACTAGGTAACACAGGGGTCTTCAAACTTGGCCCTTTTATGACTGGTGGACTTCAACTCCCAGAATCCCTCAGTCGGCCATTTTGATGAAACTGCGGGCTTGGATGCAGACTAGGGGGTCTTCAAACTTGGCCCTTTTATGACTGGTGGACTTCAACTCCCAGAATTCCTCAGTCGGCCATTTTGATGAAACTGCGGGCTTGGATCCAGAGCAGGGGTCTTCATACTTGGCCCTTTTATGACGGGTAGACTTCAACTCCCAGAATTCCTCAGTCGGCCATTTTGATGAAACTGCGGGCTTGGATCCAGACCAGGGGTCTTCAAACTTGGCCCTTTTATGACTGGTGGACTTCAACTCCCAGAATCCCTCAGCCAGGCACGCTGGCTGAGGAATTCTGGGAGTTGAAGTCCACCAGTCTTAAAAGTTACCAAGTTTGAAGACCCCTGAGGTAACATCATCAGTACTAACACTGATCATGTTAGCTAGTTGGGTATTGAAACGTCTGCCGGAAAACAGCCAAGCTCAGGATACCCTCAGTTCAACCCTGAGCTACATAAACACCCGGCCATATTTGTAGACATTGATAGCCCAATCCTGCTTGAACTGGTCTGTCCACTTTTAGACTTTCCAGATTAGTTGCCATTTCCACAACTCCTGGGGAACACACAAAAATGTGTTTTCTTCCTTCCTCTTTGCAATTCATGGATGGTTGAGTGCTCCTATGCTGGAAAAGAAGGTGAAGAATCCTACTGTGTGTGTGTGTGTGTGTGTGTGTGTAGGTGGGCGTGTTGAGGATAAAAAATAACAGAAGAGCAGAGTTGGAAGGGACCTTGGAGGTCATCTAGTTTAAGCCCTGCTCAAGCAGGAGACCCGATATACCATTTCAGACAAATGGTTGTCCAGTCTGCCTCCACAACTTCTGGAAGCACGCTGTTCTGCTGGCTAATCGTTCCCCCCCACACACACACCGCCGGTCAGGAAATCTCCTTATTTCTAGAAGTCTTCTATCTATAGGATGGTTCCAAAAGATGCCAGCTAGATCTTCTCGCCCATAATTTTAGCAGTGTCCTACTTGACCGTTGAAGATGGGAGATTAAAGGGGAGACGTCTAAATGGCACCTGGCCTAAAGCCAAGCCCTTCCCCATCTCAACAAAGGCTCTGCTGCTTTCAGGGAAACCCCCGAAGAAAGGGGAAAAAGAGCAATCAGTGGAAAGAGGGATGAACAAATTAAATGGTACCTCAGCCATTGCCGGGGAGAGCATGGTCAGCATCCCAGATTCCCCATCATCTGTAATCAGGCTAATTAGTTTGCCATTTGCAGAGGCTGCCACGGTTTGTTTATTGCAATCAAAGTCGGACTCTGGTGCATCCCTCCCCTCCTCTCTCTCTCTCTCTCTTTCTCTCTCTCTTTTTCTTTCTCTCTCTGTCTCTCTCTGTCTCTTTTTTTCTTTCTCTTTCTCTCTTTTTCTCTCTTTCTTTCTCTTTCTCTTTTTCTCTTTCTTTCTCTCTTTCTTTCTCTTTCTCTTTCTCTTTGTTGCTCTTTCTGTTTCTCTTTCTTTCTCTTCTTTCTCTCTTTCTCTTTTCTCTTTCTTTTTCTTTCTCTTTCTTTTTCTTTCTCTTTTTTCTTTTTTTCTCTCTTTCTCTTTCTTTCTTTCTTTTTCTTTCTCTGTTGCTCTTTCTCTCTTTCTCTTTTTCTTTCTTTCCCTTTCTCTCTTTCTCTCTTTCTTTCTCTTTCTCTTTCTCTTTTTCTTTCTCTCTCTCTCTCTCGCTCTCTCTCTCTCTCTCATTGTTCTGGCTTTATTCAGCTTCTGCATTGATTTTTCTTTCTTTTTTTTCTTTTTTGGCAAATTTTGAGGGTCTTTTGCTCATTTCCTGCCTGGGCCATTAGAATAAATTTTAACAAAATGTTAAAATATGTGGGGTGTTCCTCTGGGTTCCAGTCGTCAAGATGTTCTTGGAAAATTCAGTTCTGCTCCCAGTGGTGTTAACTTTCCTATTCATCTTCCTTTCTCTCTCTCCTCCCAGCCCCCCTCCCCGTTAAAAAAAACATCTGTGTTCATTGAACATTGCATTGTTTTGTGGAAGGAAGGAAGGAAGGAAGGAAGGAAGGAAGGAAGGAAGGAAGGAAGGAAGGAAGGAAGGAAGGAAGGATCAAATGGGAAGAAGGAAGGAAGGATCAAATGGAAGGGAGGAAGGAAGGAGGGAAGGAAGGAAACAAGAAAGAGTCAAATGGGAAGAAAGAAGGAAGGAGGGAAGGCAGGAAGGAAGGAAGGAAGATCAAATGGGAGTGAAGAAGGAAGGAAGGAAACAAAAGAAAGAGTTAAATGGGAGGAAAGAAGGAAGGAGGAAGGTCAAATGAGGGAGGAAGGAGGGAAGAAATATCAAACGGGAGAGAGGAAGGAAGGAAGGTCAAACGGGAGGGAGGAAGGAAACAAGGGAGGAAGGAAAGAAGGAAGGAAACGGGAAGGAAGGTTTGACTTTTTCATCGACTTGCTTATTCCCCGTTTATTTATGAGGCTGCAACGTTGGACATAGAAAGAACAACGCAGGTGCGATCAGAGAGGCACTTAAAGGAACGCAGGGCTCCTGTCTGAAGTATCCGCAGGAGATGTTGAAGGGCTGTGAGCGGCAGTTGCAAAGTTGCTTCCTAACACTCACTAAACGATGCTTCTTATAGACGACTCATTTGATCAATAAATGTGTGCTACCTATCGCCGGCAACGATACTGCGAGTTGTCAGTTATTGAATGACATCAAGAGGCCGGCGTTTATGAAAGGATAAATCTAGAATACTGTAGGGACCCTTTGTTGTCTTTAAGGGGAATAAATAATAACACAGGAAAAAACAAGGCAGGTGGGAAAAGTCGGGACAATGGAACAGAGACAGCATCCATTGACTTACAGGTAGTCCTCGCCTTACAGCCGTTTGTTTAGTGACCATTCGAACAGCACTGAAAAAAAGTGACTTATGACCGTGTTCCACACTTATGACCATTGCAGCATCCCCATGGTCAAAATCGAAATTCAGACTTGTGGCAGCTGACTCATATTTATGACGGTTGCAGAGTCCCCAGGTCACGTGATCCCCTTTTGGGACTTTCTGACAAGCCAGATTCACTTAAGAACCGTGTGATTAAATGAACAGCTGCAGTGATCCGCTTAACGACGGTGGCAAGAAAAGTGGAACAAAGGGGCAAAACTCACTTAACAGCCGACTCGCTTAGCAACAGAAATGTGGGGCTCTCTTGTGGTCATAAGTGAAGGCACGCTGGCTGAGGAATTCTGGGAGTTGAAGTCCACCAGTCATAAAAGGGCCAGGTTTGAAGACCCGTGGTCTGGATCTAAGCCCACAGTTTCATCAAAATGGCCGACTGAGGAATTCTGGGAGTTGAAGTCCACCAGTCATAAAAGGGCCAAGTTTGAAGACCCCTGGTCTGGATCCAAGCCTGCAGTTTCATCAAAATGGCCGACTGAGGAATTCTGGGAGTTGAAGTCCACCAGTCATAAAAGGGCCAAGTTTGAAGACCCCTGTTTTAAGGGTTTCCTGGATTTGAACACATATTTGTTTGATGTATTGATTTATAGTACCTAGGCGTTTTTCAGGCCAACATTTTTATTTGTCGATTATTAGTTTGCTTGTTGACGTCCTACCTTAATCTCCTGCTCTTTGTAAAGGGTGTGAACGTAGATTTTAGTAAGAAATAGATAAAATGCGGAACCCACTTTAGAAAAATATCATGGTGGACATTTAGAGAGACTGTTCTTCTGACTGAGACCTTCAAACTTTCACAAGCTTTTTTTGATGAATCTCTTTCAGGAGTTGAAACTTTTATTACTGTTTTCTCGCCGGTCATTTAGACAGAGTTTCTCAAGCTGGGCAATTTTAAGAGGGTTGGACTTAAACTCCCAGAATTCCTTATTAGACCATCCCTGTCCACAACACTAGTTGAAGCTTCACAGTGGTCTTCAAGGGCGGCCCCATGTACAGCGTGTAGCAGTAGTCAAACTGCAAAGTGACCAGGGTGTGAGAACATCCCCCCCCCTTTCCCAACTAAGGCTAGGCTAGGCTAGGATAGGGATAGGGATAGGGATAGGAATTAGAGCTGGAAGGGACCTTGGAGGTCTTCTAGTCCAGCCCCCTGCTCAAGCAGGTGAAACTATACCATCTCAGACAAGTGACTGTCTAGCCTCTTCTTAAAAATCTCCAATGATGAAGCACCCATGATTTCTGGTGGCAAGCTGTTCCACTTAATTCCAGGTTGCTTCTCTCTTTGATCAGTTTCCAACCATTGTTTCTTGTCCTACCTTCTGGTCCCAGAGATCCTTGAGCTAAATCGAGGTGGCCCTCGACTTAACAACTGTTCATTTAGTGACCGAAATTACAACCGCACTGAAAAAAGGGACTTCTTATATATATATATATATATTTCTCTAAATTTCTCTGGGAATCCCCAAAGCAGGTGCAACCGTCCCACATCTTTAGAATTAATACATCCTTCTCAAAAGCTTCATTATATATTCTTTACGGTGCTAAAGTTTACTCGCCGTCAGCCTATGTTAACGAAAGGAGACATAGGGCATTAAAAACACACAGGAGTTTGCAGTTGCATTTAGCAGTAGAAGAAGAAGAGGGCTCGCAAATTTGCCAAAATCTCAAAAATTATTTATTATTTCTTTTTGCTTCAGCACCAAAAATAGGCCTTCTGCAGCAATGTAGTGAAAAGGAGAAACTAATTCGTTCTTTTTTTTTTTTTTCTTAATCCAAATTGAGTTTATAGATCATCTGTGCAAAAAGCATCTCCTTTTTCTCTTGTTTTATTTATATTTATTTAACTCCTTTCGTAGTTCTGGCCGTCTGCTTTAGCATTTGGAGATGGCCTGGCGTTCATGAACACATTTTTTATTTCAGAAACGTCAAGACCGTTTGTCATTTAATGCAGCATAATGTTGAAATATGCAGCGCGTTTGGTGACTCTCGTGAACCCACTCGATGGATTGTTTGTGGCTGTGCTTAAATAACAAACTAGGAAACTACTTTTTAGCCAGAATACTCTGTTATCCCAAACAATGTGGTTAGATGCATGGTTTAGTGGGCTTTCCCTACCTAGGAAACTGAGTGGAATAAATCACAGTTCAGTTAAAAATAAATAAGTGTATCACACAAAAACAGCAGAGCGGTGTAAAAAAAACAACCCAACAGATCATACAATCTGGAACCCCAGTGATAACTATAGTATGGTTAAAGGATATTTGTCAGTTTCCTTAGAATAATTCCTTAAAAATGATGTTCTGTCCAACACACTTTTGACATGGTAGTCTCTATGTGAGGTTAAGAATATTTTGGAAAGATAAAATGTGAGGGTGATGGGTGGTTTCTAAATTACAGAGAGAGAAATAGACAAGAGATTGATAGACTGAGAGGTAGATGATACATAGCTGATTTATAGATAGTAGATAAATAGATGATAGGTAGGTAGAGAGATAGAAGATAGAGATAGATGACAAGAAAAGAGATAAAAAGGCACAGAGATGGATGGATGGATGGATGGATGGATATAAATATAGATATAGACAGAAATAAAACTAAAGATAAAGAGAGACAGGGAAAGATAGATAAAATAGATAGATGGATAGGTAGATAGGTAGATAGAGAGAGAGAGAGAGAGAGATGTCTTTAATAAGTTTGAATATTGGAATCCTAGGTGTGGACATTTGAAGTCAATTAAATAAAATGATGAACTCCGGGATGTTAGAAAAAGGCTTCTTTATTGCTGAGCTTTCGTTAACAACCTGTTAACATCATCAGAGCAAAGGGCTAAATGGCAAGGGAGCATGTGCATAAATTCACATAACAGTTGTGCAGATAGATAGATATAGATATAGACACAGAGAGAGAAATAAAACTAAAGATAAAGAGACAGGGAAAGATAGATAAAATAGATAGATAGGTAAGCAGGCAGACAGACAGACATACGTGTGTGTGTGTGTGTGTGTGTGTGTGTGTGTGTGTGTGTATATATATATATATATATATATGAGAGAGAAGAGAGGTAAAGAGACTGGGAAAGATAGATAAAAATAAGTAGGTAGAGAGAAAGAGAGAGAGGAGATAGAGATAAATGACAAGGAAAGAGAGAGACAGACAGAGAGAAATAAAGATAAAGAGAGACAGGGAAAGATAGATAAAAATAGACAGACAGACATCAACGATATCAATAGCAAGAGATTTCTTATAGGAACACGATTAAGGAAGGGTTAAACTCCACTATATTTTGAATTCATATGTCACAGGTAGAACTGGGGGGGGGGAGGGTGTTTCAGTTCCACCTTGTGCTTTTCGACCCTCCCATGACTGGCGCTTCTCCAATATGTTCCTTAAAATAGTTTTAGGCAATGGGCCACCCGCGCAACCTGGACAACCATTGGATTGGAGTCATCGCCTTTGGAAATCCTTCTCGGGACCTTTTACCTGGGTGGCCTTTCTCCTTAAGCTTTTCAGAAAGCTGCAGAAACAACGATGACAACGTCCCACTGAAGACACACACACACACACACACACACACACACATCGAGTTTTGCACCACAGATGGAGGAATTCTGCTTTGTGCACCTTCCACAGCCCAATTTTACCGGTTTCTTTTGATGTGCAGTTAAAAAGCTGGAGAAACCGGGCCCTGGATGTTAAGAGACTAGTTGTCATTTAAGCTTGAAAAGGTGTGTTAGGAATCTTCTCTTAAAGATGGATTTCTGCAAGTCCCGACTCCGTCTCACATTTCAACTTCCTTTTCTGCGTATTTCTGTATCCTGCACATATTTCCTGACAGTTTGAACAATTAACCAGTGGAACAACCTGCCTCCAGAAGTTATCAATGCTCCAACCCTGGAAGATTTTAAGAAGAGACTGGACAGCCATTTGTCTGAAATGGTATAGGGTTTCCTGCCTGAGCAGGGGGTTGGTCTAGAAGACCTCTAAGGTCCCTTCCAGCTCTATTCTATTCTATTCTATTCTATTCTATTCTATTTAACCAGTGGAACAACCTGCCTCCAGAAGTTGTGAATGCTCCAACACTGGAAGTTTCTAAGAAGAGACTGGACAGCCATCTGTCTGAAATGGTATAGGGTTTCCTGCCTGAGTAGGGGGTTGGACTAGATGACTTCCAATGTCCCTTCCAACTTTGTTATTATTATCATTATTCGTTAGACGTGAACCTCAGTCAACTGAACATTCAAATTGGCTGGCGCTGATGGTTGACACGGGTTGCTACCAGCATCCTAGGTGTCAACCAGGGACGACCTCCTTAAAATATAAGATGTTCCGAGTAGCGCAGTTTTTGTAGCATTGCTGGAGTTATTGCAGGAAGCTGCAGTTTCTTGATGTGTTTTGCAAAGTTTTTGGACATAGTTCCCAGTGCCCCGATGACAATGGGTAGCACCGTTACACGTTTCATCCATAATCGCGCAGTTTCGATGGCCAGGTCGCGATATTTCATAATTTTTTCCAGTTCTTTTTCTTCGACTCTGGCATCTCCTGGTACAGCGATATCAATCAGCTTTTTTATTATTATTATTATTATTATTATTATTATTATTATTATTATTATTATTATTATTATTATTATTATTATTATCATCATCATCATCATCATCATCATCATCATCATCATCATTATGTCAAATACCATGTTGTGAGCCTCAAAATTTTCTGTTCGCTCATTTAAAGCTGTTTGGCTTGTTTGTTCAATGTCTCGGAGGAATTAAAACTTGATTTTTTTTTCCACCCTCCCCCCTTGGAATTTGTATTGTACCCCTTAGATTATTGTAGTTGTGTGTCCCCACCGGCCAGAGAGGTCTTGTGAAATTGGGAGAACGCAAGAACCTTTTAAGCTGCAATCCTTACCCTTGTTTTTTTTTCTTTTTTTTTCTTCCTGTTCTGAGTTGTTTAGTTTCTGCTTCCTCTCTTAACCACAGGAAGTCACTTCTCTGAAGCTGGGATAAAGTTCTTTGTAACCCCTTCTGATGTAAAACAGACCCCCGTAATGGCCTCGGGTTTTTTTCTGGGCTGTTGTGAAAGCAGAGTCTACGGTTTCAACAACCCAGCCTCCATTGCACAAACCACTTCGCCTTTTCATGTAGGTGCCGAAATCCGACAGTTGGTTTCAGTCAAGCTTCACTTGGTCTCTCACACGTCGCACGAAAAATGTGTTTGGTTAAGTTGGGGTGTTTCGCTGTGGGAAGTCAGGAGATTTTTGGCAAAAAAAAAACCCTCCCCGGTCCGGGTTTCGCGTCAATCGTGGTCTGTTGCTACTGAAAACTTTGGGCCGTTCACAGTCTCTCAGCCTGCCCACTTTTACCGGGTTATTGTTGTGGGGAAAATAGGAGGAGGCAGGGTGTGGGTTCGCTGCCTGGAGTTCTTTGTGAAAATAATAAATAAAGGCGGGATATAAATCAATCAATCGATGCACATCAGCTTAGATGAGGTTGACTTTATCAAGGAGAGAAGCAACCTGGAACTCAGGAGAAATTTCCTGACAGTGAGAAGAACAATTAATCGGTGGAACAACCTGCCTCCAGAAGTTGTAGGTGCTCCATCACTGGAGGTTTCTAAGAAGAGACTGGACGGCTGTTTGTCTGAAGTGGTGTCAGGTTTCCTGCCTGAGCAGGGGGTTGGACTAGAAGACCTCCAAGGTGCCTTCTAACTCTGTTATTCTATTCTACTCCGATGGAGCTTTCTCATAGCATTTTAATAATAACAACAACAACAACAACAACAAATAATAATAATAATAATAATAATAATAATAATAATAATAATAATAATAATAATAATAATAATAAATAAAAAGTTGGAAGGGATCTTGGAGGTCATCTAGTCCAACCCCCTGCTCAGGCAGGAAACCCTATACCATTTCAGACAAATGGCTGTCCAGTCTCTTCTTAAAAACTTCCAATGTTGGAGCATTCACAGCTTCTGGAGGCAGGTTGTTCCACTGGTTAATTGTTCTAACTGTCAGGAAGTTTCTCCTTAGTTCTAGGTTGCTTCTCTCTTTGGTTAGTTTCCATCCGTTGCTTCTTGTCCTGTCTTCAGGCGCTTTGGAGAATAGCTTGACTGCCTCTTCTTTGGGGCAGCCCCTGAGATATTGGAATACTGCTATCATGTCCCTCCTGGTCCTTCTCTTCATTAAACTAGACATACCCAATTCCAGCAACCGTTCCTTATATGCTTTAGCCTCCAGTCCCTTAATCATCTTTGTTGCTCTTCTCTGCACTCTTTCTAGAGTCTCAACATCTTTTTTACATCGTGGTGACTGCAAAGCTTTATACGTAGTCCTCAACTTAACAACAGTTCGTTTCGTGACTGTTCAAACTTACAATGGCACTGAAAAAGGCGACTTATATTCCTTTTTCACACTTAATGACCGTCGCAGCATCCTCATGGGGACGGGATCAAAAATTTAGACCCTCGGCAACTGGGTTCATCTATATGACCGTTGCAGCGTCCTGAGGTCAGGCCTTCAACGTTTGTGACCTTCTGACAAACAAAGTCAACAGGGAAAGCCAGATTCACTTCAAACCGTGTTGCTAACTTCACAACCGGGTTCAATTCACTGCACAACGGTGGCAGGAAAGGTGGTAAAACGGGACCAAATTCGCTTAACAAGTGTCTCACTTACCAACGGAAATTTTGGGGCTCGATTGTGGTCGTAAGTTGAGGACTGCCCTGTATTTGTTAATCAAGAAAGCGAAGCATCCGGGTCCTTCAATTCAGTTCAGCTGAGGTGCTGGGCATGAATATTATTATTTCATCTTTGCTGTCAACTTCCTTTTTCTCTTTGCTTCTGTTTTTCTCTTTTTGTTTTCCATTTCAAATAGGCGTGCACGACTGAACTTTTAAGTAGGATTAGATGCTTAAGCCACAACCTCAGATAAAGAATCAGGAACGGAAAGAGGCAGAGCTTGTTGTTCCATCTCACGTTTAATGTGCCTAACAACTGCCCTCACAGATAGTCTTCAACTTATAACTTCATTGAATAGAATAGAATAGAATCTGGAAGGGACCTTGGAGGTCTGCTAGTCCAGCCCCCCGTGCTCAAGCAGGAGAACCTATACCATCTCAGACAAGTGACTGTCCAGTCTCTTCTTAAAAACGTCCAGTGTTGGAGCATTCACAGCTTCTGGAGGCAGGTTGTTCCCTTAATTAAATTAATTAATTTAATTAAAATATTAATTTAATTAAAATCTTAAAACGTTAAAACTGCACAGATTCAGATGTTATTAAAAACTGTACTGCAATGGAAACCAAGCGAAGGGAACAGATGGACAGTCTTGCAGTCACCCGATTCTGATTTGTGATCGTGATGCCGATTTTTCCCAGCTGACTTCTGACAAGCAATTGGGGAAGCTGGATTCGCTTAATGACGGTGGTAAAAAAAAGGTTGCAGAATAGGGTCTGATCACATGACTCACTCAGTGACGGCATCAGGGTTTCATAAGTTGAGTTGAGGACTCTCTGTATTGTTAAGTTGTCGATCACCTGTTCAGCAGAGCTGTGGAAAGTCTGAACTGAAGGTAGTCCTCGACTTACGACTACAATCGAGCCCAAAATTTCTGTTGTTAAGCGTGACATTTGTTTTGCCCTCGTTTTATGATCTTCCTTGTCACATTTGTTAAGGGAATCTGGCTTCCCCCATTGACTTTGCTTGTCGGAAGGTCGTAAAAGCGGATCACGTGACCCCCGGGGACACTGCAACCGTCGTAAATACGAGTCAGCTGCCAAGCATCTGAATTTGGATCATGTGACCAATGGGGATGCTTCAACCTTCTTAAGTGTATGGTGGGGTTTCCTGCCTGAGCAGGGGGTTGGACTAGATGACCTCCAAGGTCCCTTCCAACTTTATTATTATTATTATTATTATTATTTATTCATTAGACATAAACATTATTATTTATCCATTAGACATAAACATTATTATTATTATTATTATTATTATTATTATTATTATTATTATGTGTGAAAAACGATCATATGTCCCTTTTTCAGCGCCGTTGTAACTTCGAACCATCACTAAATGAACTTGTAAGTCGAGAATCACCTTTAGAACTCCTGACTACATTTAACGCAACTCCCTTGAACACGGACCTTGCTTAGCCACAAAGGCTTTGGGCTCAAAGCCGGTCATAAATCAAGGACTACCTGTATTATAACCGAATTCAAAACTACACTGTGTTTTTAAAAGGCAAACCATTTTCCATCTATTTAAAAATAATAATAATAATAATAATAAATCGTGGTAGGCAAGTAGTCACGCTGGCCACCGTCATTTCTCCAGCCAACCGCCTCGAAACCAAATTTATCCGCGACTCCATTTGCAGGCGTCCCAAGTTGAGCAGAAAGTTTGACCCATCGTAAAAAAAAATGGTGGAAGCTCATCTTGGAAGCTTCTAGATTATTGTCCCGTGGGAGACTAAAACCCCTTCTGGAATGTCTAACAAGCAAGGGAGTGAAGTTGTGTGGATTTGAGAGAGAGAGAGAGAGAGAACTGCAGAAATACCCAAGCACATTACGAAAAGAGGCGGCTTTCTCATGATTTAAGACAAGGAGCCCACATCTGATCTGGTGGCCCGAAGCGTGATAGACAGATGTTCCCTCTCTGGCTTCAAACATCTTCTGCTCTTCGTCAGCTGCCTCGGCTGGCCGTGGGCTGCTCTCAACCGCCCCGGAGTTTCGGAAAAACCCTGGATTTCCGTTCTCAAGCATCTGCTCTCTTGCCTTACAGCTGCGTGTTTCCATGGTGTGGTCTCTGGCTTGGGGGCGAAGGCTTCAAAGCCAGCTCCTAGTTCCCCCAGGGTGGTGGTGGTGGTCGTCTTCTTCTTCTTCTTCTTCTTCTTCTTCTTCTTCTTCTTCTTCTTCTTCTTCTTCTTCTTCTTCTTCTTCTTCTTCTTCTTCTTCTTCTTCTTCTTCTTCTTCTTCTTCTTCTTCTTCTTCTTCTCCTCCTCCTCTCCTCTCTCCTATCCTCCTCCTACCTCCTCCTCCTCCTCCTCCTTCCTCCTCCTCCTCCTCTCCTCCCCCCTCCTCCTCTTCTCCTCCTCCTCCTCTTTTTCCTCATCTCCTCCTCTTGTCCCTTCCTCTCCTCCTTTCCTCCTTCTTCTCCTTTCTTCTCTACTCCTCTCTTTCTTCTTCTTTTCTTCTCCTCCTCTCCTCTCTTCCTCCTTCTCCTCCTCCCCCTCCTCCTCCTTCTTCTCCTTCCTCTTCTCCTCCTCTTCTAATCTTCTTTTCTCCTCCTTCTCCTCCCTTCTTCTCCTTCTCTTTCTCCTCCCTCCTCCATCTCCTCCTCTTCTTCTTCTCCTTCTCCCTTCTCCTCCTCCTCCTCCTCCTCCTCCTCCTGACAGTTAGAACAATTAATCAGTGGAACAACCTGCCTCCAGAAGCTGTGAATGCTGGACAGCCATTTGTCTGAAATGGTATAGGCCAGGGTTTCCTGCCTGAGCAGGGGGTTGGACTAGATGACCTCCCAGGTCCCTTCCAACTCTATTCTATTCTAATATTCCTTCTCCTCCTCCTCCTCTCCCTCCCTCCCCCTCCTCTCCTCCTCATCTTTAAAAGGAGGAGGCTGTTTATAGTAGTGAGTAAAAGGGAGGCTCTTAAGGGAAAGAAAAAAAAACAAACCCTCAGCAGCAGGACATGCTATTTATAACTGGTTGAAATGTCAACTCTCGCTGGGCCCTTGTTTGCTGAGAAGCCCCAGCGAAGCCGCCAGAAATGGTCGAGGCAGGAAGCCTCGGCCAGCAGCCTCAAACATCTTTCTCCTCCTGCTTTTGAAGTATCAAAGGTCTTTCTTCTTCCCTCAACTGATGGGTCTTTCTGGTGTTTTACAAGTCTGCAGATTTAGAGACAAAAAGAACAGCAGAGCTGGAAAGGGACCTTGGAGGTCTTCTAGTCCAGCCCCCTCTTCCGACGAAGGGTTGTCCGGTCTCTTCTTATTTGCTTATTTATTTAATACATAAAATACAAAGCGAAATAGAAATCGGAAATTGAGGGAAGGCAAAGGAGAGGGGAGAAGAAAGTGTTTGGTACAAGGGAAAAAAAGAAAAAAAAAACAACGTTGACTTCCGACTTGTTTTAGCCACAGTACAAGATAAGAACTCCTCCCCAGCTTCAATTTTTTGGCTTATGCACCTGAATATATAACTAGCCATTTCTATAACGACAAATCTATCTGATTGACGAAACTAAAGTCAAAGTTTCGTGTTTTTTTCCCCTTTTCCCCCTTGTAACTCTCACGCCTTCTTTCCCCCCTCTCCTTTTCCTTCCCTTCGTTCCCTATTTCTATTTTGCTTTGTGTTTCATATATTCAATAAAAGAGCAAATCCAGCCTCTTCTTAAAAACCTCCAGGGATGGAGCAGCCACCACTTCTGGTGGCCAGCTGTTCCACTGGTTAATTGTCCTCCCTGTCAGGAAGTTTCTCCTTAATCCCAGGTTGCTTCTCTCTTTGATCAGTTTCCATGATATATTCTGATAATATAGTTCACCTTTAGGCAACAGAGCGTCAACAGAAGGCTGACAGCTACAGGCAAGTCCTCAGTTTACAACTGTTCGTTTAGTGACGATTCAAAGTTACAACGGCATTGAAAAAAACTGACTTACGATCATTTTCACACTTACGACCGTCGCAGTATGCCCCGGGGTCACATGATCAAAAATCGTGCCGCTTGGCAACGGACTCGTATTTATGATGGTGGCCGTGTCCAGGGGTCACGTGACCGATCATCTTTTATAATAATAATAATAATAATAAAGTTGGAAGGGACCCTGGAGGTCATCTAGTCCAACCCCCTGCTCAGGCAGGAAACCCTATACCATTTCAGACAAATGGCTGTCCAGGCTCTTCTTAAAAACTTCCAGTGTTGGAAGTTATGACCATCTGGCCAGCACAGTCAATGGGGGGGAAGCCAGATTCACTTAACAACCGTTGTTACTAACTTAACAATGGCAGAGATTTCCTTACCTGCTGTAGCCAGAAAGATAGTATAATGGGGCAAAATTCACTTAATAACTGTCTCACTTAGCGACAGAAACTCTGGGCCCAGTTGTGAATGTAAGCTGAGGACTACCTGTATTTCTGTTTAGGGTCTCCTTCCCCCACCCCCCTTCAACCAGTTTTAAGCCCTGGATGGTTTGTCGTGCTGACGTTACTAGAAACTATGTTTTCTGCACCCACTTTACTTCTTCAAGCAAATCCTTCTGCATAGCAGAAACTAAAAAAAAAAAAAAAACCACAAATTTCCAGAAGCGGTGAATGCTCCAACACTGGAAGTTTTTAAGAAGAGACTGGACAGCCATTTGTCTGAAACGGTACAGGGTTTCCTACCTGAGCAGAGGGTTGGACTAGATGACCTCCAAGATCCGTTCCAACTTTATTATTATTATTATTATTATTATTATTATTAATCATCATCATCATCATCATCATCACACAGTCCGCCAGATGTTCAGACTGGATTTGGCATTTTTGTCTACCTATCGAGTCCTTTCCAAGGACCTGGGATAGGCAGATGTGGATGTTTGATGGTATTACAGATCTCGTCGCAGGATGGAAGCAGTTCCTAGTAAGGCCGCCTTTTGCAATTGACTAATGGCGAATTTGTCAATGCCGATGATGGTGTCCATGTGGTGCTCCAGTTGTTTTGGGATTGCACCCAAGGCGCCTGTTACTATTGGTACTACCCTTGCTTGCCTTTGCCACAATCTTTCTATTTCTATTTATAGGTCTTTGTATTTTGTTATCTTCTCCAGTTCTTTCTCGTCTATTCTGCTGTCTCCAGGCACTGCCATGTCCACTATCCAGACTTTTTTGTCTTTCTTATCGACAATTGTTAAGTCTGGGGTGTTATGTTGCAGGTGCTTGTCTGTTTGAATTCTGAAGTCCCAGAGCAGTTTAACTTTATAATTTTCTATGACTCTGTCTGTCTGTCTGTCTGTCTGTCTGTCTGTCTATCTATCTATCTATCTATCTATCTATATCTATCTATCTATCATTTAACATATCTATCTATCTATCATCTGTATTGCTATTGATGTGCCAAGTTTAAAAAAACTCTAAGCCAATCCTGCTGCATTTGGGGGCAAAGACTATCTTGAGAAACCTTTTAGAATTTGACTCCGGTGCTGTATCCTGATTAAACAGGATGTTTTTAATTTTTTTTAATTATTATTTAAATTTTGGGGCTGCCCAACTCCACCGCAACTCCAGGCAGCTTAAAAAAAAAGAAAGAAAAAATGAAAGAAAACAACGTAGGCGTTTAACCAGCCTCCTAGCCCAAAGCTATAGTAGTTGCGTCCATTTCTGGGCAGGACATTTTAAGGAGGATATTAAGAGATTGGAGCCTGCCCGTAGGTGGTCAACCCAGATGGGAAAACGGACCCGGTGGGGAGGTTTTTCCAAGGAATGGTTGACAGCTTTGGTTTCCGTCTCGCCCGGAGACCTGTAGGGAGATATATTTCAAGGGTCTGAAGGATTTTCCCTGAAAAATGGGCCGAATCGCTTCACGCCGTTCCAGAAGACAAGACCGGAAACGGAGAGTTCAAAATTACAGGGGAGATTCCAGCAGATTTTTCAATTCGGGGGGGGGGGGAATATCCTAAGGACAAGAAGTAGGAAACAATGGGGTAGGCCAGAAGGTGTCTGATAAAACTTCCTCTCTCTCTGGAATGTTTGAATAAAGGCTGGGGGGGGGGCATCAGCCTGGGGTGCTGCGGTGAGTGACCCTCCGGCCTGCAAGTGACCGTCCACACCTGGCCTTTGACCTCTATTTGGGTCGCACGGCTGATGGACAGGGAGAAAAGTAGGGACATAACATCTGCTCCCTGCCATCACGGCATCTTCCTTCCTTCTTCCTTCCTTCCTTCCTTCCTTTCTTCCTTTCTTTCTTTCTTTCTTTCTTTCTTTCTTTCTTTCTTTCTTTCTTTCCTTTCTTGCTTCCTTTCTTCCTTCCTTTTCTTTCTTTTTCTTATCTTTCTTTTTGTTTTCTTCCCTCCCTCCTTCCTCTCCTTTCCTTCCTTCCTCCCTCCCTCCTTTTTTTCTTCTCTTTTTTCTTTCTTTTTCTTTCTTATATATCTATCTTTCTTTTTGTTTCCTTCCCTCCCTCCCTTCCTTCCTCTCCTTTCCCTTCCTTCCTCCCTCTCTGTCTCTATCTCTTTTTCTTTCTTATCTGTCTTTCTATCTATCTTTCTTTTTGTTTCCTTCCTTCCCTCCCACCCTTCCTTCCTTCCCTCCCTCCCTCCCTTCCTCCTTTCTTTCTTTCTTTCTTTCTTTTTCTTCCTTCCTTCCTTCCCTCCATCTCCTTTCCCTTCCTTCCTTTCTTTTTCTTTTTCTTTCTTATATATCTATCTTTCTTTTTGTTTCCTTCCCTCCCTTCCTCTCCTTTCCCTTTCTTCCTCCCTCCCTCCCTCTCTCTTTCTATCTATCTTTCTTTTTGTTTCCTCCCTCCCACCCTTCCTTCCTTCCTTCCCTCCCATCCTCCTTTCTTTCTTTCTTTTTCTTTTTCTTCCCTCCCTCCTTCCTTCCTTCCCTTCCTCCCTTCCCTCCATCTACTTTCCCTTCCTTCCTTTCTTTTTCTTTTTCTTTCTTATATATCTATCTTTCTTTTTGTTTCCTTCCTTCCCTCCTTCCTCTTCTTTCCTTCCTTCCCTCCCTCCCTCTCTCCCCTCCCTTCCCCTCCCCTCCCCCCTGAGTGACTTTGGGCCAATCACCAGGAGAGAGAGGGATCTAATAAATAAAATGAAAAAGTAGAAACAAGTAAGGGTGACATTGGATGATAAAACAAGACCCATGAGGTTGAAAGAAGTATTTTTCTCTTATCTCCTCAAATACGATGGGATCTCCTTTTCACTTCTACAGTTTAAAAAACAAAAAATTACACACTCAGGACTTTAAAACGGTTGAAATTCATCTTTCCATTAGGTTTCCCTCTCGCTTAGAAGTAGCTGCTTTGAACAAATGGGAAATTTATACCCTTGCCTAAGAGCTAGTCCATTTTCCTAATGGAATATGCAACTTGAAGATAATCCTAGATCTAAAGACTTGAGACATTTATATACTTAGAGTGCCTACTTTATCTCTAAATGGTTTTATCTGTAGAGGAGGATTATCTCCTGCTGTGTAAGCGCAACACGCACAAACACACACACACACTCGCACACAGACCGAATTTAAGCTGGTAGATTTCGTGGGCTAAAAGACGGTTTTGGGGGACTCTTTCCCCCCCTCAAAAAAAACAAGAGTCAGCCTGTAAATTATACCTGTGTGTGGGCATGAAAAGACCGTATTTGGGAAGAAAACAATTTAGTGAGTGAATTGTAAGATATTGTAAGATTAGAGTGTGTGTGTGTGTGTGTGTACACATGCTTCTCAATCACTCCTGGTGATTTGAGAAGTCCCTGCAGCTGGCTGGCCTCTTGGCTAAGGCGGGACTAGAATTCAAAGTCTCCATACAATTGATAGAGAGTCACCCAGTTGACTTTCATGCCTCACGCAGAACTCATCACCTCCTGGTGATTGGCCGAAAATCACCCTGCCGGATTTCAAGCCTAAGGTGGAACTAGAACTCACAGTCTCCTGGTGATTGACCCAAAGTCACCCAACCAGTTTACGTGCCTACGGTGGAACTAGAACGCACCGTCTCCTGGTGATTGACCCAGAGCCACCCAACCAGCTTCCTTACATGCCTAAGGCGGAACTAGAACTCACCGTCTCCTGGTTTCGAGGCCAGCACCTTAACCGCTAGACCAAACGGGCTTTCAACTTACGTAGCGTATTGTTAATGTCTTGATTTGCACTGCATAAATTGAAAGCCAGTTTGGTCTCTAGCGGTTAAGGTGCTGGCCTAGAAAACCAGGCGACGGGGAGTTCCAGGTCCGTCTTAGGCACGTACGCTGGTTGGGTGACTTTGGGGCACCTCCTCCATCAGCGTCCCTTCCCTTCCGCAAAAGACAGTTCAAAAGCAGATTTCTCTTTCACGCAATTGCCTGATGCGAGGGAAGATAATAATAATAATAAAATTGGAAGGGACCTTGGAGGTCATCTAGTCCAACCTCAGTCAGGAAACCCTATACCATTTCAGACAAATGGCTGTCCAGTCTCTTCTTAAAAACTTCCAGTGTTGGAGCATTCACAGCTTCTGGAGGCAGGTTGTTCCACTGGTTAATTGTTTTAACTGTCAGGAAGTTTCTCCTTAGTTCCAGGTTGCTTCTCTCCTTGGTTAGTTTCCATCCGTTGCTTCTTGTCCTGCCTTCAGGTGCTTTGGAGAATAGCTTGACTCCCTCTTCTTTGGGGCAGCCCCTGAGATACTGGAACGCTGCTATCATGTCACCCTTCGTCCTTCTCTTCATTAAACTAGACATACCCAATTCCAGCAACCGTTCCTTATATGTTTTAGCCTCCAGTCCTTTAATCACCTTTGTTGCTCTCTCTGCACTCTTTCTAGAGTCTCAACATCTTATTTACATCCTGGTGGTTAAAACCTTTGCATTCCTGGCACTAATTTCGGCCCACGCTTAATATTTCGAATACCCAAACGCCTCTTTTTTCTACCCATCATTTACTTTCCACGAAGGCAGAATTGAATTCCTCCAACTCCAGGCACTCTGCTCTATTTGCGTTCGGTTTGCTTGAGCGGGTCTAAACTTGATTGTAAAATTGAGATCTTAAATGCCAAGGAAATGCTGAATTCACCTGAAAAGAGACATTAAGAAACAGGAGCAAAAGCTGTGAACTGCATTCTCTCTCGCTCTGCCGTTCTTATTACTGGGCACCTCATTTAGCAGCTATTACCCAATTAATTTTGCAGAAAGTAACTTGGCTGCAACAAGAGTTGATACAACAAAAACAAGGGTCCGGATTTTTTTTTTGTTTGTTTGTTTTATTTTATTTGCTAAGGAAGGAGAAGAGCTAATTTGCTATCTTATATAAAAAAATAATCGATAATCACTTTGATTATGAAAGGGCAGAATAAACATGGGTGAAAAACAATTTCAGGCATTCTGAGGGAGGCGCATTAGCAGGAAACTGACAGGAGTTTGGAGAACAAGTAGTTTAAATTAATAAGAACAAACCCTGCTCCCTTCTAGCACTGATGGTGTTACCTAGTTCGGTAATGAAAAGTCTGCAAGAATGGAATGGAATGGAATAGAACAGAACAGAACATATAGAATAGAATGGAGTGGAACAGAACAGAACAGAATATATGGAATAGAATAGAATAGAATAGAATAGAATAGAATAGAATAGAATAGAAAATATGGAATAGAATAGAATAGAATAGAATAGAATAGAATAGAATAGAATAGAATAGAATAGAATAGAATAGAATAGAAAATATGGAATGGAATAGAATAGAATAGAATAGAATAGAATAGAATAGAATAGAATAGAATAGAATAGAATAGAATAGAATAGAATAGAATAGAATAGAATAGAATAGAATAGAATAGAAAATATGGAATGGAATGGAACGGAACAGAAGAACAGAATGGAACAGAAGAGAATAGAACCGAATAGAATTAGAACAGAACAGAATTAGAACAGAACAGAACAGAATATATGGAATAGAATAGAATAGAATAGAATAGAATAGAATAGAATAGAATAGAATAGAATAGAATAGAATAGAATAGAATTAGAACAGAGCTGGAAGGGACCTTGGAGGTCTTCTAGTCCAACCCCTTGCTCAAGCAGGTGAACCGATACCTTCTAGGTTGCTTCTCCTTGATGAGTTTCCATCCATTGCTTCTTGTCCTGCCTTCAGGTGCTTTGGAGAATAGCTTGACTCCCTCTTTTCTGTGACAGCCCCTCAAATATTGGAAGACAGTTATCATAATCATCCCTAATCCTCCCCGTTTGACTAGACATGCTTAATCCCCTCCCTCAACCGTTCGCCGTACACTTTAGCTTCCTGACTTTTAATCATCTTTGTTGCTCTTCTCTCCACTCTTGATCTGACCAATCCATCAGAATAGAGCTGGAAGAGACCTTGGAGGTCTTCTAGTCCAACCCCCTTCTCAAGCAAGAGACACTGTTTAATTTCAGACAAGTGGCTGTCCACTCTCTTCTTAAAAACCTCCAGTGATGGAGCACCCAGAACTTCTGGTGGCAAGCTGTTCCACTGGTTAATTGTCCTCCCCGTCAGGAAGTTTCTCCTTAAATTCCAGGTTGCTTCTCTCTTTGGTCAGTTTCCAACCATTGTTTCTCGTCCTTCCCTCTGGTGCTTTGGAAAATAACGTGACCCCCCTCTCGTATATTCTCTGCACATCCCTGATCCATAGAGGCTGACGTACGCAATGTTTTCTCCTGAAAACCCATGAGAAATTCTTTTTTAAAAAAATAAATAAATAAAAATAAAGACAATATATATATATATATATTTCCAGCAACAAGGAGGCGGATTCATAGGTTTTGTGGGTTCAGATTTCCCAGCCGCGACTGCCTTTGCATTGTGTTTTGTTTCCCGCTGGGGCTCCAAGCCTAGGTGAGCAGGGAGTTGTCGCAAAGTGGTAGGTATCACAAAGGGTAGGAAAGACCTTTCGCTCCGTGAAATATTTCCGCCTCTCCCGTATATCAGCTTTTCTCAGCAAGGGAAGGAGCATCGCCAATTACCAGCCTCCGGTGCCGATAGTAGCTTTTATTTAGGATGCTGTAAAAATAGTCATTTTTCAGCTCATAAAATGGCCTCCGCATCATTTTCTCTGCAGTGAGTTTTCCGATGGAATAACCGGCTCTCTCTGGGTTGTTGTTGTGTGTGTCTGTGTGTGTGTGTCTTGTGTGTGTGTGTGTGTGTCTGTGTGTGTGGAAGGGGATATACAGTAAAGCCAAAAGACGCTTCCCTGCCTTGCGTATTTATCTGCCAAAATAAAAGACGCGCCGTTTTACAAATTTTATGAGGTTTTTACTTCACAGTCTGTGGTGTGCCGGTAACGTTCTTTTTGTTCTGCTCAGCTGCCCTTGAGTTATCGTTCTGTCCCACCAGCTGCCTAGAATATTCTTCGATTTGGAAAGGTAGGGGCGTGGAAGGATTTCACTTAAAAAGAAATAAAAGAACGTAGAGATTGGGGAGCCATCCTTTTGACCTTTGCCAGAAGTGAGGATTAATTTGGTATGGGGCTATTATAAACCATGTGTTTTGAAGGCATCTCAAGAGCTTCCGGGCAACAGTTGTTCCAGCCTGCCCGTTTTCCTGTTCTGATGTAGAAAAGGGGAGAGTTTGATCCCTTTTTTTTTGTAAAGGTCAGATTCCAAAAATGTCTCCTTTGGTTTAGAGAGGATTCATCCCCTCTCCATGTCCTGAAGGTAATATCCTAATTCAGGGGGTCTCCAAACGTAGCAACTTTACGATTGGTGGATTTCAATTCCCAGAATACCTCAGCCAGCCATGCTGACTGAAGAATTCTGGGAGTTGAAATCCACCAATCATTAAGTTGCCAAGTTTGGAAACACTTGTCCTAGACAGATGATAGGAGGACATGGAGAAAAGTTATTTAATAATA
Source organism: Azemiops feae (assembly GCA_023970755.1). Classification (NCBI taxonomy): domain Eukaryota; kingdom Metazoa; phylum Chordata; class Lepidosauria; order Squamata; family Viperidae; genus Azemiops; species Azemiops feae. The sequence continues at coordinate 34,323 of JALGBA010002062.1, forward strand.
ATAATAATAATAAAATTGGAAGGGACCTTGGAGGTCATCTAGTCCAACCCCTGCTCAGGCAGGAAATCCTTTACCATTTCAGACAAATGGCTGTCCAGTCTCTTCTTAAAAACGTCCGGTATTGGAGCATTCACAACTTCTGGAGGCAGGTTGTTCCACGGATTAATTGTTCTAACTTTCAGGAAGTTTCTCCTTAGTTCCAGGTTGCTTCTCTCCTTGAATAGTTTTCATCCGTTGCTTCTTGTCCTGCCTTCAGATGCTTTGGAGAATAGCTTGACTCCCTCTTCTTTGGGGCAGCCCCTGAGATATTGGAAGGCTGCTATCATGTCCCCCCTCGTCCTTCTCTTCATTAAACTAGACATCCCCAATTCCAGCAACCGTTCCTTATATGTTTTAGCCTACAGTCCCCTGATCATCTTTGTTGCTCTTCTCTGCACTCTTTCTAGAGTCTCAGCGTCTTTTTTACATCGTGATGACCAAAACTTGATGCAGGATTCCAAGGGTGGCCTTACCAAGGCCTTGTAAAGCGGTATTAACACTTCACCTGATCTTGATTCTATCCCTCTGTTAATGCAGCCTAGCACTGTGTTGGCCTTTTTGGCAGCTGCAGCACACGGCTGGCTCCTATTTAAGGGATTGTCCACTAGGACTCCGAGATCCCTCTCACAGTTGCTACTATTGAGCAAGGTTCCCCGCTATACTATACCTGTGCATTTGCATTGAAAGTGTTTCGTGATGACTCTAAAGCTGCTTGATATTTTTGTTCAACGTTGGGAAAGCCCAGCTTTTCGGAACCTGATTTAATTTCTGCTGTCGGAAGGTTTCCTCTGAGCCCGAGAACACTTAACCGGGGAATTAGGCAGACCCTGTGCAGGGTGTGCGTTGGCAAAGAGGCAACCGAGGGCCGGTTTTAGGAAAGATTAACTCAGATCCTCCTTCTCTTTCTCGCACAAAGCTTCCTTTCCAGAGCTTCTGTTTTATATACACGTTGTTTAAATATTTACACAGGTTGAGCCACCGTTGTCTTGTCTTTGGCAACATTTGCCCCTGCCCTTTTCGCACCAGCAAAAACAAGAATGGCTTGTGTGTCTTTCCTTCCCTTCACTTAGCCCAGCAGCTTCATGGCGCACGCAGGCCCCGTGGTGTTTATTTTAGCAAAGAGGCAACAGAGCAGGGATTTATATGGAAGGCGGGTTGGTGGGCCGAGAAAAACTTAAAAGCGATGCTCGGGCGAATCAGCAGAAGACAAAGCACCGGTGAAGCTCTCCCTTCCAACTTTTGTTTGTTTTTTTAAGGCCTGATCCGGTTAATAAAACAAGCAAACAAACAAACGTTGGATGGATCTTGTATCCCTGTAAGTTGGAAGGTTACAGAAAAAATACGTAGATTGTTACAGCAGTAGCAGGTAGACTTATATGCCGCTTCACAGGGCTTTCCAGCCCTCTCTGTAAGCGGTTTACAGAGTCAGCATTTTGCCCCCCCAACAATCTGGGTCTTCATTTTACTGACCTCGGAAAGATGGAAGGCTGAGTCAACCTTGAGCCCTGTCAGGATCGAACTCCAGGCTGTGGGCAGAGTCTGCCTGCAATACTGCATTCTAACCACTGCGCCTCCAGGGAGGGAGAGAGGAAGGAAGGAAGGGCAATAACAATAGCACTTAGACTTATATACCGCTTCATAGTGCTTTACAGCCCTCTCTAAGCAGTTTACAGAGTCAGCATATTTGCCCCCAACAATCTGGGTCCTCATTTTACCCACCTCGGAAGGACGTAAGTTTGAGTCAACCTTGAGCCCCGTCAGGATTGAATTCCAGGCTGTGGGCAGAGTCAACCTGTAATACTGCATTCTAACCACTGCACCACCAGAGAGGGACGGAGAAGGAAGGAAGGAAGGAAGGAAGGAAGGAAGGAAGAGCAATAAGAATAGCACGTAGACTTATATACCGCTTCACAGTGCTTTCCAGCCCTCTCTGAGTGGTTTACAAAATCAGCGTATTGCCCCCAACAATCTGGGTCCTCATTTTACCCACCTCAGAAAGATGGAAGGCTAAGTCAACCTTGAGCCCCATCAGGATCGAACTCCTGGCTGTGGGCAGAGTTTGGCTGCAATACCCCATTCTAACTACTGCACCTTCAGAGAGGGAGGGAGGGAGGGAGGGAGGGAGGAAGGAAGGAAGGAAGGAAGGAAGGAATAAATAGCAATAAGAATAGCACTTGGACTTATATACCGCTTCACAGTGCTTTATAGCCCTCTCTAAGCAGTTTACAGAGTCAGCATTTTGCCCCCAACAATCTGGGTCCTCATTTTACTAACCTCGGATGGACTGAAGGCTGAGTAAACCTTGCTAGCCCATCAGCACATTGCGTTTCAGTCTGAATATTTATTCCTCTTACAAGTAATCTTTGATTTACAACCATAACTGAGCCTAGAATTAACAGTCACAAGTTAACAGTCAGATGACCGGACCCGATTTTACAACATTTTTTGCGGTGATTGTTAAACGAACACTAGCGGTCATTAAGCGAATCCATTTTACCCAAATGGGTGATGTTCGTTGGAAACCAAAAGTAAACACCAGAAAGCTGCAAAAAAAACAACAACAACAACCCGTCTTCAACTGCGAGGTGGGTGGCTTATGTAATATATAATAAATTAATAAAAATAATAAAAATCAAACGTCCACCTCCGCCTATCTGTCCCAGCTCCTTGAAAAGGACTCGATAGACGGACGGAAATGCCAAATCAGGTCAGAACCTCTGGCTGACTATGTGACGAACTGTAATAAAAAATTTAAAAACTCTAAATATTAAACGCATGTCACGTGATCGCAGGATACTGCAAAATTGAGTTAGTTGCCAAGCGCCCAAAATGCAGTCACATGGCTATGTGACTCCAGAAACTGTGAATGTTCCAACACTGAAAGTTTTTAAGAACATATTGGACAACTATTTGTCTGAAATGGTATAGGGTTTCCTGCCTGAGCAGGGGGTTGGACTAGATGACCTCCAAAGTCCCTTCCAACTTGTTGTTGTTGTTAGAATATCTGATTCCAAATGGAAAGCACACACTTCCATTTTTTATATTTGGGGCAATTTAGGAATGTTTTTTAAGGAATTGATAGATTTATACCAGGGGTCTTCAAACTTGGCCCTTTTATGACTTGTGGACTTCAACTCCCAGAATTCCTCAGCCAGGCACGCTGGCTGAGGAATTCTGGGAGCTGAAGTCCACAAGTCATAAAAGGGCCAAGTTTGAAGACCCCTGATTTATACAGTGCCTAAACTTTAGACTTAGTCTTTATGACTTATTATACCCGATTTTATTATATCAGGATTGAATCACAGAACTTTTAAGGATGACATAAATATCCTCCATATTTTAAACAACGGAGTAAATGAGAGCAATTTAAATTCAAAAATGTTTTAGTTTCTGCTGGAACTGATATTAATAATAGTAATAATCTGAATGTGAGAATTGCAGCTGTCATAATTTGAAATTGGGTTATAGTAGCTTTTGGGGGGCTGGGTGTGTTGTAACGTCAAACAATTGTCAAGTGACCGGTGATAATTCAAGGAGTACATATAGTTATTGTTGCTTTGTAGGTGGAATTTCCTGTATTCTAAACTTGCTACTCAGGTCCCTTGGTGGGGAACGCATGAAGCCGATAACTGCAATGACTTGGCTAGCTAATTTTTTTGGTTTGATTTTAGCTAATTGAGCAACCCATTGGTCTTCGTCCAGGTCATCTTCGGCTTACGACCACAATGGGGCCCAAACTTCTGTTGCTAAGCAAGACATTTGTTGAGTTTTGCCCCATTTTACGACCTTTCTTTTAGAATGGAATAGAATTAGAATAAGAATAGAATAGAATAGAATAGAATAGAATAGAATAGAATAGAATAGAATAGAATAGAATAGAATAGAATAGAATAGAATAGAATAGAATAGATATTATGGAATGGAATGGAATAAATAGAATAGAATAATGGAGTGGAATGGAATGGAATGGAAGAATAGAATAGAAATAGAATAGAATAGAATAGAATAGAATAGAATAGAATAGAATAGAATAGAATAGAATAGAATAGAATAGAATAGAATAGAATAGAATAGAATAGATATTATGGAATGGAATGGAATAAATAGAATAGAATAATGGAGTGGAATGGAATGGAATGGAAGAATAGAATAGAAATAGAATAGAATAGAATAGAATAGAATAGAATAGAATAGAATAGAATAGAATAGAATAGAATAGAATAGAATAGAATAGAATAGAATAGAATAGAATAGAATAGAATAGAATAGAATAGAATAGATATTATGGAATGGAATGGAATGGAATGGAATGAAGGGACCTTGGAGGTCTTCTAGTCCAGCCCCCTGCTTGAGCAAGAGAACCTATACCATTTCAGACAGGTGACTGTCTAGCCTCTTTTTAAAAATTTCCAGTGATGGAGCGCCCATAATTTCTGTTGGCAAGCTGTTCCACTGGTTAATTGTCCTCTGTCAGGAAGTTTCTCCTTAATTCCAGGTTGCTTCTCTCTTTGATCAGTTTCCACCCATTGTTTCTCGTCCTTCCCTTTCTAAGTGAATCCCTCCAGTTGTTAAATTACTAACACGGTTGTTGAGTGAATCTGGCTTGCCCGTTGACTTTGCTTGTCAAAAGGGGATCACAGGACCTCCGGGGACACTGCAGCTGTCAATATATGTGAGTCAGTTGCCAAGCGTCCGAATTTTGGTCATGCTGCGACCGCCGTAAGTGTAAAAACGGTCCAAAGTCCCTTTTTGTGGTGGTGTTGTAACTTTGGACAGTCACTAAATAAACTGTTTCAAGTCAAGGACTACCTGCACACTTGCCTCTGTTCTCAACAACTTGTGAGTCAATTTGGGGTTTTGTCTGACAAGATGTAGACTTTTCAGCCTGTTGTTGACGTTGGCTTTGACCCCTCTTCCATCTTCTGGGGTCCTCCATATTCTTTGCTTCCAACAGCCTCCTAAAAACTAGCTGCCTGTTTGTCTATGGAGATTCTCAGTCATCCAGGTCCTGGTTGTCCCAAAGATGCTTTTTCAGGAGGCATCTGGACTTTCTTTGTTTTTCTTTGAAGACGTTTCGCTTCTCATCCAAGAAGCTTCTTCGGCTCTGACTGGATGGTGGGGAATGGAAGGATTCACAAACGCAGGGCACAAAATAGGAGAACAAACCCATCAGGACAAGAGTCAGCCGTCCATCTGCATTTAAAGGACAAAGGCCGCTCTTTCGAAGACAGCAAAGTCCACATTTTGGACAGAGAGGACCGCTAGTTTGAACGAGGGGTCCAAGAGACCATCTAGGTCAAAATTGAACAGAGGGGAAGGGATACAACATCATCTATCTCCAGTCAACAACAAAGTCCTTTCAGCAGTCCCAAGAAGGCTCCACACCCATTTGCACCACTCAGGTGACCCCAGGGACAGAGATCAACCTCCAGGTGGCCTCAATGACTCTCTAAAAGAAGGCAAATGACCAGCTGTCTGCAAGGAGTATAAATCCTTCCATTCCTCACCATCCAGTCAGAACCTGAAGAAGCTTCTTGGCTGAGAAGCGAAACGTCTTCAAAGAAAAACAAAGGAAGTCCAGTTGCCTCCTGAAATAAAGCACCTTTGGAATAGCTGCCTGTTTCTGCAACCTGTTCAAGGCCCTTGTGAGTCAACAGCCTTCAGTCTCCTGGAAACCCACGCCGCAGAGTTCCACATTCGAGTCACGTTCAAGTGAACAAAAAGCAAACAAACACCTGGACGTGTGGGAAGCCCGGAGAAAAATCAAAGATTCTGGCACCTGCTTGAGAATGCAAAGGAGTTCTTCGCTTCTCCGCAGCCTACGAAGGTGCCGTTCCCAACCCATTTATATTAAGGAACATCAAAAAGGTGTCTTACAAACTTTTCAAGGAGAGGTTAGTTTGCTTTGCTGTTTACCTTTTTTGAAAAACTCAAGCCTACCTCCTACTGCCAAAATCCTTCGGAAGGTAAAAAAAAAAACACTGCCAAAGCGAAGAGAGAGAGAGAGAAAAAATAAATAAATACAGCAGTTGGTTCTTCTTATAAAGAAGATTTGGCTGCACGTTAATTTTATCGAGTATAATTTTACGTTTTCCACCTGGCCAGGAAATAAATAAATGAATGAACGGCATGAATGAATGAGCGAGTGAACGAATGAATGTTTACTTCTGTTCTGGAGCATCTCTAGAAATCAAAAAATAGATCACTGTTTACAATTCCAAAATACTCTACAGGTAGTCCTTGACCTATGACCGCAATTGAGTCCAAAATTTATGTTGTTAAGTGAGACATTGGTTAACGGAGTTTTGCCCCATTTTACAACCTTTCTTGCCACCGTTGTTAAATGAATCGCTGCACTTGGCAAGTTAGTAAACTGGTTATTAAGTGAATCCAGCCTCCCCCGTTGACTTTGCTGGTCAGAAGGGTTGCAAAAGGGGATCACATGATCTTGGGACACAGCAACGGTCATAAGTATGAATCAGTTGTCAAAGCGTCTGAATTTTGATCACGTGACCCTGGGGATGCTGCAAAGGTCGTAACTGTGAAAAACGGTCCTAAGTCACTTTTTTTCCAGTGCTGTTGTAACTATGAACGGTCAATGGAATGGAGTGGGATGGAATAGAAAATATGGAATGGAATAGAAAAGATAGAATAGAATAGAACTTTTATTTTATTTTATTTATTATTTTACTGTATTTTATTTATGTGAACTTAAGTTGCATTATTTGATTTGATTATTTTATCTTTACTTTATTAATTTATTTTATTTATTATTTTACTTTATTTTATTTAGGTTAACTTACGTTATTTTATTTGTTATTTTACTTTATTTTATTTAGGTTAACTTACGTTATTTTATTTGTTATTTTACTTTATTTTATTTAGGTTAACTTAAGTTGCATTATTTGATTTTATTTTATTATTTTATTTTATTTGTTATTTTACTTTATTTTATTTAGGTTAACCTGTTATTTTATTTTATTTGTTATTTTACTTCATTTTATTTAGGTTAACTTAAGTTGCATTATTTGATTTTTTATTATTTGATTTTATTATTTTGCTTTATTTTATTTATGTTAACTTATGTTATTTGATTTTGTTATTTTACTTCATTTTAATTAGGTTAACTTAAGTTGCATTATTCGATTTTATTTTATTATTTGATTTTTTACTTTATTTTATTTATGTTAACTTAAGTTACATGATTTGATTTGATTTGATTGTTTTGTTTTATTATTTTACTTTATTTTATTTATGTTAACCTATGTTATTTTATTTTACTTTATTAGTTTATTTTATTAGTTTACTTTATTATTTTTGTACCATTTTATTTCATTTTATTATTATTGTACTTCATTTATTATTTTATTATTTCAGCTAAGGAGGCCCGTTGTGCAGTCCCCTACTTCAGGTCTGATTTTTCTCTCCCAGCTGCTGGGGAACCAGACAGCTGAACTGGGGTGTGTTGGGACACATAACAATTTAAATGGATTTGTTATGTCAGCGCTGATGAGCCCTTTGTGAGAAGTGACAGGGCGATTCCATTGTTCTCCACTTTCCCAGACTTTCTCTGGAACGACGGGGGAGCCCCCCCCCCCCATGTAGCTTGGTTGTTGATGAAGCAGACATTCATACAGATGGACAGAATTGGGGAGGGGGAGAGAGAGAGAGAGGTGGGGAAAAACAGGCAAGGCAGATGGAAACCCCACGGAAAGAAAGCTTCTGGGATAGTCTGGGGAGAAAAGGGAGCTTGACAAAAACAAAATGAGCAACTAAAGGAAAGGATCACTATGAACTGCCCCAGGCTTTGAAAACGACCATGGATTGGAGGTGGTTGAACTTCATGGCTGTCCAAAGCGCCTGAAGGCAGGACAAGAAGCAACGGATGGAAGCTCACCAAGGAGAGAAGCAACCTAGAACTAAGGAGAAACTTCCTGACAGTGAGAACAATTAACCAGTGGAACCACCTGCCTCCAGAAGCGGTGAATGCTCCAACACTGGAAGTTTTTAAGAAGAGACTGGACAGCCATTTGTCTGGAATGGTACAGGGCAAGGGTAGGCAACCTTGGCTCTTTTATGACTCGTGGACTTCAACTCCCAGAATTCCTGAGCCAGCATGGCTCTGCTTGGAAACCTCTCCCTTTCCCCTCAGCATGGCTGGCTCAGGAATTCTGGGAGTTGAAGTCCACGAGTCATATAAGAGCTGAGGTTGCCTACCCCTGGTCTAGGGTCTCCGGCTTGAGCAGAGGGCTGGACTAGAAGACCTCCAAGGTCCCTTCCAACTCTGTTACTCTGTTCTATGGGTTATTCTGAAATATATGGTTTGGGGCTACGTTCAAGAAGATTCGTAGCCCAAGGTCTTCATTCCACCAAAGGAATTGAGGTAACAAAGTCCAAAAAAAATCCCCAAAGTGCTTTTCCAAAAGGCAACTGGACTTCCTGGGTTTGGGTGTTTTTTTCCCCGCCCCTTGAAAACATTTCGCTTCTCATGCAAGAAGCTGCTTCGTTTCTGATTAAATGGTGGGGAATGGAACTGAAGAGGTTTCTTGGATGAGAAGTGAAATGTTTTCAAGGAAAAAAACCCCACGAGAGTCCAGTTGCCTTTTGGAAAAGAACTTCTGAGACTTTTCCCTTCCCTTCCCTTCCCTTCCCCATCCATTTACTTCCTTTCCTTTCCTTTCCTTCTTCATCCATTTACTTCCTTTCCTTTCCTTCTTCATCCATTTACTTCCTTCCCTTCCCTTCCACATCCATTTACTTCCTTCCCTTCCCTTCCCTTCTTCATCCATTTACTTCCTTTCCTTTCCTTCTTCATCCATTTACTTCCTTCCCTTCCCTATCCATTTACTTCCTTCCCTTCCCTTCTTCATCCATTTACTTCCTTCCCTTCCCTTCTTCATCCATTTACTCCCTTCCCTTCCCCATCCATTTACTTCCTCTTTTCTTTTCCTTTCCTTTCCTTTCCTTCTTCATCCATTTACTTCCTTCCCTTCCCTTCCACATCCATTTACTTCCTTCCCTTCCCTTCCCTTCTTCATCCATTTACTTCCTTTCCTTTCCTTCTTCATCCATTTACTTCCTTCCCTTCCCTATCCATTTACTTCCTTCCCTTCCCTTCTTCATCCATTTACTTCCTTCCCTTCCCTTCTTCATCCATTTACTTCCTTCCCTTCCCCATCCATTTACTTCCTTTCCTTTCCTTCTTCATCCATTTACTTCCTCTCCTTTCCTTCTTCATCCATTTACTTCCTTCCCTTCCCTTCTTCATCCATTTACTCCCTTCCCTTCCCCATCCATTTACTTCCTCTTTTCTTTTCCTTTCCTTTCCTTTCCTTCTTCATCCATTTACTTCCTTCCCTTCCCTTCTTCATCCATTTACTCCCTTCCCTTCCCCATCCATTTACTTCCTTTCCTTTCTTTTCCTTCCCTTCTTCATCCATTTACTTCCTTCCCTTCCCCATCCATTTACTTCCTTTCCTTTCCTTTCTTTTATTTCATTTTGTTTCATTTTATTTATTATTGTTTTCCTCCTCCCCTTCTTCTAAGATTCAGGATGATTACAATAGGAAGTTGACAAACTCAAGGCTGCCGCAGTTGTTTTAAAATCACAGCAGACGGCAATTAACAACATGGAAGCCAGCTGCTGATCTGGCCAGATAAAGCTTCTTAATAGGGAATTCCACTTGAAGAATTGTTTCTGCAGATGCAACGCTTAAGGCTTCAAGGGGAGGGAGGGGTCTGAAGTATTCATTCCGATGGCTGAAAAGGCTTCTTAGCCAGCAACCTGAGGCCTGCCTTTCCTAAAAAAGGGGGATTGGGGATTTTATCAGGGGAGTGGGGGGTTATGTGCCAGTTAGGATCCAATTTCCCATTTAAGAACGAAAAAGGAAAAACTGGAATTGTGCACAAATGTGATTTTTGGGCTTTTTAGTTTTACGTTCTTGAGGGCTTTATAGGTACCTTTCAGTTACCTTGAGGTAAGATGGGCAGCCATCTTTTTACTTATAAGATAGAGAGAGGGGTGGGTGGGTGGGTGGATGGATGGATGGATGGATGGATAGATAGATAGATAGATAGATAGATAGATAGATAGATAGATAGATAGATAGATAGATAGATAGATAGATAGATAGATAGATAGATAGATAGATAGATAGATAGATAGATAGATAGATAGATGAGAGAAAGATGATAGATTGTGATGGATAGGTAGGTAGGTAGAGATAGATAGATGATAGATGGTGATGGGTGGGTGGACGGACGGAGAGAGACGAAAGGTTGATAGAACTAGAGACAGGCAGGCAGATGGAGAGAGAGAGGTGATGGATGGATGGATGGATGGATGGACGGATAGACAGAAAAAGGTTAATAGAAATAGACAGGGACAGGCAGATGGAGAGAGAGAGATGATAGATGGTTAGAGACGGACGGACGGACGGACGGACGGACGGACGGACGGACGGACGGACAGACAGACAGACAGACAGATAGATAGATAGATAGATAGATAATCTAGAGGAATTTCTTTATCCTTCCTGAGAGAATACTGTCCTGCTAATCCTTCAGCAGATGGAGGTAACTCCTGTTGTTGGTCGATTACAGATAATCCTTGACTTCATAATTAAGCCCGGAATTTCCCTTGTTAAGGAAGAAAGTTATGACTTTTCCTGCCACGGTTAAGTGAATTGCTGCAGTTGTTAGTTGTTATTCATGTTGTTAAGTGAATCTGGCTTCCGTGTTGACTTTGCTTGTCAGAAGGTCTCAAAATCTGATCACATGGCCCCTGGGGACACTGCGACCGTCATAAATACGAGCCAGTTGCCAAGCATCTGAATTTTGATCACGTGACTCTGGGGCGCTGCAACGGTCGTAAGTGTGAAAAACGGTCATAAGTCACTTTTTTCAGTGCTGCTGTAACTTCAAACGGTCACTAAACAGATGATTGTAAGTCAAGGACTACCTTACTTGGACTTCCTAACATTGGAGACACATAACTGCATTGGACAGCCATTTGTCCAGGATGCAATATGGGCAAGAATGCCTGAATGGAAAGGGCAGGCGGGTTGGACTAGCAGACCTCTAAGGTCCCCTCCAGCCCTAGGATAGATGGATGGATGGATGGATGGATAGATAGAGAGAGATAGAGACAGAGATAGGATTTTATGACTCCTAAACAGGACAGTTCAATTCAGTCATTTGTCGAATCGATTTGTATTAGCTGCCCATCTCAACCATCCCTCTGTTTTTTTTTCCTTTTCTGTTACTTTCTCTTTTATCTTTAAGTAAAAACTTTTTAATAAAGTTGCCTTTTTTAAAACAAAACAAAACAGCTACTGCTGTCTCGACCGAAGAATTAGCTGGTGTGTTTTAGCTTGTTTGTTTATATAGCCATCTCTCCCGTTAACACTCTGTTCCTTCCTTCAAATTCACCTAGCAGAGGAAAATCAAAATCAAAATATTTAAAGTAAAGGATTCAGGCAAAGACCAAGATGACCTTTTTAGAGTGCCTTAATTTGGGCTCGTGTTGCTGATCGTTTTGAGTAAACAAACATCAGTTGCAGCTAAGGGGAATCTAAACTTTTGCATCGTTAAAGTTGTGCAATCCTCAAAAAACGTGTTACTAAAAATCAACTAGAAAAAGGCGTTCAAAAGGAAGGGATTATCTGGCTTGGAGTAAAGGGGAGTGGCTGGTAAATGAATTTAAAAAAAACCCAACTAAATGCAGATACGTGCATGAAATTATTTTGGTCTAGATCAGCATTGGTCAACCTGCTCCTTTTCCCTTGCTAGAATTCTTCCATTTCTTTGCAGAGGCCTTGCAATGTCCAACTTCTGAGGGTTGCAATCTACTACCTATAGAAGGCACCAGGCTTAGTTGTGGGGCTGATCCTTACCCTAACATGGTAAATTAAATAGAGTAGAAATAATTGAGAATGTAGTATGAAATTTGGTCTAACGGTTAAGGCAGCAGTCTAGAAAATGGGAGACCGTGAATTCTAGTTCCATCTTTCTCTGTCTCTCTCTCTCTCTCTCTCTCTGTCTCTCTCTCTCTCTTCCTCTCTCTCTTCCTCTCTCTCTCTCTCTCTCTCTCTCTCTCTCTTCCCAACCAACCTCACAGGGTTGTTGTAAGGAAAATAAGAGGAGAGTGTGTTGGATATGTTCACCATAAAAATAATAAAGGCAGGGAATGAATGAATGATAAAGGCAGATCCAACATGATCCAAGTTTAACGTCGGCCTGCATGTCTACAGCATTTATCTAATGTCAGTGTAGTCGTGATGTTTCAAACAGACATAAAATTACTCATGTACTTAACAGGAAGATGGATTGTCGTTGTGGGGAAAATAGGAAGACGAGAGTGTGTTGGATATGCTCGCCGCCTTGAATTATTTGTAAAAATAATACAAGCGGGATACAAATAAATAAAATAACATTTTCGTGGTCTCATTGGGGTTTTAGTGGCTTGCGTACATTATACTAGATGGCTGGCATTACTGACTTACCTACAAGCAGAAAAACTGGGTAGAAATAAAATATTTTATTAAATATTTATTTCTATTTTAAGTATTGTATTTCCATCAAACTTCTTAACCACCCATCCGCCTCATAGAGGATCTCAAAAATACTCAAACAACTGCTAGCAGTAATGGAAGTTGAAAACTTAAAAAAAAGAAAAAAGATCCAGAATGCTACCATTTTCTTTTCTCCCGATCAGTGAATGGGATAACAAGATTTAGAGTTGTACCAGCTTGGTAGTTAATCATTGTACGGATGTAATAAAAACTTGCATAGTTAAGAGAATTCTGCAATTATTGTTCGTTTCTTCCCAAAACAGAACCCTTAGCATGGAAGGGAGGTGAGAAAGTACTCAGTGCCTCTGGAATTGCTTAATTATTAACCCCTAGAGAAACAGATAATATTTTCCCCAGTCACCTCATGTGAACCTACATTGTCTTATTTCTTTTACTTTCAAGGCTTCTGTACAGCATATTGATTTCGTTAAAATACTGTGTGTGTGTGTGTCTGTGCGCGCACACACACACACACACACATCAAGACTGTGAGTTCTAGTCCTGCTTTAGCCATGAAAGCCCCCTGGATGACTTTGCGCTAATTACCAGGAGACTGTGAGTTCTAGTCCCACCTTGGCCATAAAAGCCAGCTGGGTGACCTTGGGCCAATCACCAGGAGACGGTGAATTCTAGTCCTACCTTAGCCATGAAACCCAGTTGGCGGGCTTTGAGCCAATCACCAGGAGACTGTGAGTTCTAGTCCCACCTTAGCCATGAAACCCAGTTGGTTGACTTTGTGCCAATCACCAGGAGACTGAGAGTTCTAGTCCCACCTTAGCCATGAAACCCAGTTGGGGGACTTTGGGCCAATCACCAGGAGACAGTGAGTTCTAGTCCCACCTTAGCCATGAAAGCCAACTGGGTGACCTTGGACCAGTCATTCTCTGTCAGCCCAACCCACCTCGCAGAGTTGTTGTTTTGGCGAAAATGCGTTTGTTGCAATGCGTTCGCCATCTTGAGTTATTTGCGAAAACAAGAAAGGCAACGATATAAATAAATAATCATTGGAAAGGAGAGCCCGATGCTGAGAAAGATGGAAGGCAAAAGGAGAAGGGGGCAGCAGAGGATGAGATGGTTAGATGGTGTCATTGATGCAATGGACATGATTGGGGCAAAGTCCATGAGGCAGTGCAGGACGAGGGTGTGTGTGTGTGTGTGTGTGCTGTGGTCCATGAGGTTGCAAAGACTTGGACACGTGCCTATGGAAATTCTCAGTCATCCAGGTCATGGTTGTCCCAAAGGTGCTTTTTCAAAGGCAACTAGACTTTGTTTTTTTAAAAGCAGCTGCCTTTTGAAAAAGCCCCTTTGGGAGAAGACTTAGACACGACTTAGCAACTGGACAACAAATAAATGAGTGAAAGGAATAATAGCAGTGTCCATGTAAACAACTTTTTGAGGCGGGGATAGCATTCACCTATAAGAAAAAGAGATATATAATTTATAGGTGGCGTTTAACACCGGTGAGATTAGCGAAAATGTTTAAAAATATGTCAAACAAGTGTTGGAAATGTAAACAAAAACCAGGTACTTATTATCATATCTGGTGGACATGCCCTAAAGTTAGTGGTGGGATTCAGCCGGTTCGCACCACTTCGGCAGAACCGGTAGCTAATTTTTTGTTGCCCAGGCCCAGAACGGACTTCTGGAAGCGGCATCCATGCAGAGAACCGGTTGTTCACCTATTTGAATCCCACCACTGCCTAAAGCTAAAAGATTTTGGTCAAAAATACATATACGGTTAGAAAAAAATGACTAAAAAAACATATAGATTTTAAGCCAGAACTGTTTCTGTTAGGCATAATAGGAGGAAAGTATGAGAAAGATTGCATATACTTAATTTGACATGTATTAACTGCAGCAAGGATTGTATTTGCCCAATATTGGACAAATGAAAACTTACCAACGGAAGAAGAACAAATGAAGAAAATTTTAGATTGTGCAGAAATGGAGAGATTGACATTAAAGAGAAAAAAGAAAGAAGACTCAGTGTCCTTTAGAACGTGGGACAATCTTTATCAAGGGCTAGAAAAACGAGTTAGAGAGAAAGGAACGTGATATGTATTATGTAACGTTGAATATATACTAGTAAGAAGACTATTGAGCGATTAACTAACATACTGGTTATGATAATAGGTAGGGGTGTGGGTCTGTACATACGTTGTACATAGTATGTTTAGGTGTGTGTCATGTATGTGTTTCACTTTGAGAGCGGGCAACTAAATTTCATTTTTGATGTGTGCCATTGTGCCCACAGTAAAAAAAAAATGACAATAAAGGTTATCTTATCTAATTATTACTCACTGTTTTTTAAATACGTGAACCCAGACAACATGCTGTTTGCTAAATATTAATGTTATTTTAAAAAACCCTAATCCTAACTCTAACCATATAAAAATTATTTTTTATTAATTAAAGAGATATATATAGGATGGGAAAGCTTAACCCTCTTTCTCTTTTCTTGTCTCCCTTCTCTCCAGGGTTACGACAGGCTGCAGAAACATTCCGTGGTTCACTATGATCCGGAGCTACCCCAGGACTTCACCAGCGACACCTTAAAATCACGGCACCAGCAAAGAAATAGCAACCAGCATCATCACGACTGGTCATTGACTTCTGAGACTGGAGCGACTTCTCAAGCTTGCTTCCTCCCTGCAGAGCCAAACCGAGAAGTCACTAATTCCCCTAAGGTCTTGGGGTCAGAGGCCGGACTCTCCTTCAGCAAATCCCAAGTTAAGAAGGCAAATTCCAGCAACGCCTGGGCTCAGCTGACGGGCGGTAGTAACAAAGATCTTCCCTCTTGCACTGCAACCCCAGGGTCAAACACGCTCGGAGTAGCTTCCCAGGCTAGCAATCTGGTTGACTGCAGTGGATTTTTGAGCCCAGAGGCCGGGGGGCAGGTAGACCCCCTCGATCAAACCAGCACCAGCTCGAAGAAAAAATCCAGCAAGAAAGACTTAATCCACCAGACCGTCCCAAATACGGACCTAGAATGGATGAAAAACGCTCCAAAGTCATTGGAAGCCCAGCCCAACAACCACATGGACGGGAAGAAGGAATCCAGCGGGAACAAACCGCCATCTCCCCGACAAAGCCCAAACTCTGCCAATCTATCTGAAAACGATTCAAGCCATGTGCGAATTACTATCCCGATCAAAGGTCCCATAGGGGAACCCCCTGGTCACAAACGGAAGAAAAGACAGTCAACAAAAATGGCTCCTGAGAAGGCCATCTTGGAGAAATCTCCATTTTCTGGGCACCCTGTAAGCAGTGATGTAGTAGTCAGCCGGAGTAGCAGCCAAGCAGACTTGTCTAAGAAAGATCCCCGTATTACAAAGCCGGGGAAAAGTCATGAGATCGAATCTCCGTCAGTGGTACCCAATGAAAAAAACGAGATGACCAATAAATTGCCCCCAAGCAATGCGAACAGGCTTAGAAAGACCACAACTGTCCCATCTGTTTCGGTGACAAATGATATCCCTGCCCTCAGCAAGCATTTGGAGATTCAGCACCCCAAATTTTCAGCCAAACGAAGGTGGACGTGTAGCAAACCTAAAAACGTGTTCCGGGAACCTTCTCTGGGTCCATCTGAGAAGCTGATGATAGAGCCTCCATCCGCTTATCCCATAACGCCGTCGAGTCCTCTCTATACCAACACAGACAGTCTGACTGTGATCACTCCCATCAAGAAGAAGAGGGGCCGACCCAAGAAACAGCCTTTGCTCACCGTTGAGACCATCCACGAGGGAACGTCCACCAGCCCGGTCAGCCCGATCAATCGGGAGTTTCCGGGTACAAAAAAAAGAAAGAGGAGACGAAGCTTGGTCAATTTGGCTCAGATGCCTTCAGGAGAAGAAAACTCGTCCGGCGAGTTGAAATTTCACAAAAAGGTGGGCAAGCTTGGTGTGCTGGATAAGAAGACCATCAAGACGATCAACAAAATGAAAACCCTCAAGAGGAAGAATCTCTTGAGCCAGATCTTGTCGTGTTCCAGTAATATATCTTTGAAAGCCAAAACGCAGCCGCCAGCCAGCTCGGGAGCTCCAACGATTGACGCGAGATTAGGAAAGCAGATCAACGTGAGCAAACGAGGGACGATCTACATAGGCAAGAAGAGGGGAAGGAAGCCGAGATCGGAGGTCCAGTCTCCTCAGGAAGACCCGAAGATGGTTGTCAAACATTTGAGGCCTGTCTCTAGCCAGCCTGATCACCCAGCCGTGCCTTTAACCTTGCAGTCCCTCGTGACGTCCTCACCAGCAACGGTTCACCCGCTCTCGATGCAGCTCGTGGGGTCTCACGGCAACCTTAGCCCCGCCAGCACCGAAACCAATTTTTCAGAGTTAAAGACGATGCCAAATCTACAACCCATCAGCGCGCTCCCCACCAAAATTCCGAAAGGAATCCACGGCGGGACTTGGAAGTTGTCCCCACCCAGGCTCATGGCCAACTCTCCTTCCCACCTTTGCGATATTGGTTCACTGAAGGAAATCACCTTGTCTCCCCTGAGCGAGTCCCACAGTGAAGAAACCATACCGAGCGACAGCGGCATCGGCACGGACAATAACAGCACGGCGGATCAAGCCGAGAAGACTTCCGAGTCTCGCCGAAGATACTCCTTCGATTTCTGTAGCCTGGACAACCCAGAAGCTGTCCAGTCGGACACCAGCAGTAAGAACAGGCACAGCCACAGGCCCAAGCATCTCATTGTGGAGAACTTTCTCTCCCACGAGTCCATGAAGAAGCCAAAGCACAAGAGGAAGCGGAAAAACCTACAGAACAGAGATGATCTCCAGTTCCTGGCCGACCTGGAGGAGCTCATCAGCAAGTTCCAAGTCTTCAGGATTTCTCACCGAAGCTATACGTTTTATCACGAGAATCCGTACCCCAGCATTTTCAGGATCAACTTTGATCCCTACTACCCCGTGCCATACATCCAGTACGACCCATTGCTGTATCTTCGCAGGACCTCCGACATGAAGTCTAAGAAAAAGCGTGGACGGCCTGCCAAAACCAATGACACCATGACGAAGGTGCCTTTCTTACAAGGGTTTGGTTACCCTATTCCCAGCGGGAGTTACTATGCACCCTACGGAATGCCTTACACATCAATGCCTATGATGAACCTTGGCTACTACAGTCAGTACCCGGCCCCGTTGTACTTGTCTCACACCCTTGGCACGGCCTCTCCTTTCATGAGGCCCACTGTGCCCCCTCCCCAGTTCCATCCAAGTTCACACATGAAGATGCCCAACACTGCCAAGCATAAAGCCAAGCACGGCGTTCACTTGCAAACGCCCGTAGGGATGGGCCTTGGAGACGTCCATTCCTCGTTGACCTCCGCCAAGGTTTCGGGGGCCAGCTTATCCGGTGGGCGACTTCACAAAAGGAAACACAAACATAAGCACAAACACAAGGAGGAGAGGATATTGGGGGCTCATGAGGACCTCAGTAGCCTCTTTGCAAGCAAGTCTCCCGGTTTCTCCAGCCATTCGGTGGGCGAGAGGCTAAACGTCTCCGAGAAAGACCTCTCCTTATTGACGGAGAAAGTCAAACACAAGGACAAACAGAAGCACCAGCACTGTGAAGCTGGGCACAAAGGGTCCAAGAGTAGCTTTGAGGTGGACACCCTCTCTACATTGTCGCTCTCCGACACCCAACAGTGGGTCCCGGGCAAGGATAAGAACAACTCAAGCGGTGATGAGCCCTGCATGAAAAAGTACGCTGGGAACGCGGACAGCAGTACGAGGACCGATGCGATGGATGTCTTTGGCGAGATGAATTCTGGGAGTGACAAGCGAGACGGGGACCCCAGCGGAGCGAAGAGAAGGAGCTTTGACGGATTTGGGACCTACCGGGAGAAGGACTTTCAGACGTTCAGAGCAAGTCGGAAGGACAGGAATGTCTACGATTCCTCAACTGTTTCAGGTAAGAGAATTCCTCCAGCAATCAAGTTTCTCTCCCATCCCATCTCTTTCTAGATACGCAGATGACTATTTTGTGCTGTTTAACTGCATTTATATATAATCTATTGTCTATAATCAAGCAGACATTATCCATCCTAAGTCTCAAATGTCCACTGGCTTCAAGGTCATATTTGTTAGGAGATTATTACTGCTGTCTGGTTGAACTTCCTTCCTTGTAGATTTGACTTTGTTGGTTCTGATCCTGGGGGCAGCAGAGAATAAGTCCACGTCTTTTCAATGCGGCAATTCTTCAGCTGTCCGAAGAATGCTTTTATCTCTCAGTTGTCGTGTTTGTGCTAATGAATGTTGACCAGGAAGAATTTCGTCCTGTGGTCTGGAATCCGTACTTCCCAAGATAGCGTTTATAAGCGCAGGTAGGGTCCTCAATTTGCAACCACAATTTCTGTTGCTAAGTGAGACGGCTGTTGAACGATCATTTTAATTTTTTTTCCCCGTTGGACAAAAACGTTCTGGCCACAGATGTTGGAAGTGAATCGCTGCAGTTGTGAAGTCGTTAAGCGAATCTGGCTTCCCTAATGACTTGGCTTGTTCGAAGGTCACAAAAGGGGGACTACACGAACCTCAGAACACTGCACCTGTCAAAAATATGAGTCAGTTGCCAGGCGTCTGAATTTTGACCACGTGGCCGTGGAGATGCTGCAAACACTGTAAGCAAAAAGTAGTTGTAAGTCATGACTTCAAATGGTCACTAATCAAATTGTTGTAAGCCGAGGACTACCTGTATTGTATCTTTTTAGCAGAGGGATCAAGTTTCTGACTTAAGTTTAATCTGTGGTCAGCAAGGACACCCAACACCTTGTCATGTGCATGACGATCAAACCAAGTCTCTCTGCTCCTTCATCCTGAAATGCAGAACGTGATATTTCTCCTTGCTAAATTCCATTTTTTCCCCCAGTCCACTGCTCTAGCCTAGATCTTTTTAATTTTTTCTCTCTTTCATCTAAAATACTAGCCGCTCCTTCTTGTTTCGTGTCACCCGAAGAGCTGATAAGGATCCCCTTAATTCCATCATCAAAATTGTGGATAAAACTGCTGAACCGCACAGGGCCCAGGACGTAGCTTCATTTTGTGTCACCTCACTCACTCTTTCCCTCCAAGCTGACATGGAGTCATTAGCCAGCACCCTTTGAATGTGGCCGCTCAGCCAACTCATGAGTCCATCTAGCTAGGATCAGCCAAACCACAGTTTACTGTTTCATGAAGAATATCCTGAGAAACTGTGACAAAGATTGTGGTGTTTATAAATGTCTGTAGAGGTTCTCCATCATCCAGGTCATGGTTACCCCAGAGATGCTTTTTCCAGAAGGCAACTGGACTTTCTTGGGTTTCCCCCCCCCCCTTTGAAAATGTTTCGCTTCTCATCCAAGAAGCTTCTTCAGCTCAGAACTAAATAACAGAGTTGGAAGGCACCTTGGAGGTCTTCTAGTCCAACACCCTGCTCAAGCAGGAAACCCTATGCCATTTCAAATAAATTGTTGTCCAATCTCTTCTTCAAAACCTCCAGTGATGGAGCACTCACAACTTCTGCAGGCAAGCTGTTCCACTGCTTAATTGTTCTCACTGTCGGGAAGTTTCTCCTTAGTTCTAGGTTCCTTCTCTCCTTGATGAGTTTCCATCTGTTGCTTCTTGTCCTGCCTTCAAGTGCTTTGGAGAATAGCTTGACTCCCTCTTCTTTGGGGCAGCCCCTGAGATACTGGAAGACTGCTATCATGTCACCCCTCGTCCTTCTCTTCATTAAACTAAACCATTTACAATTTAATTAAACTAGACAAAAATGAAACATTTTCAAAAAAAAAAGGGTGGGGGAAAGCAAGAAAGTCCAGTTGCCTTTTGGAAAAAGCACTTTTGGGATGTGTTCATAGCATTCCCTTACTTACTAAGCTGATAACTCTTATCAAAGAAGATGAGGTTGGATTGTCATGGTTGGATTGCCACAAATCCTAGCTTTGTTGCCTATTCAGATGTTCATAAAGATGCAGTTAGGTCATCTCTTCAAAGATGTTGCCCGGTATATAGATCAAGCTGAAAAGTCTGCAATTTCCCAGATCATCCTCTTCCTTTTTGAGGGCGAGATGATCATTTGCTCTCCTCCAGTTTTCTAGGAGTTTTCAAAGATTGCCAAAAAAAATCTTTGTGCTTGCATTCACCAGATACTTTAGTAACCTGGGATCTAGTCCTTGAATTCAGCTAAGGTAGCTTAAGTTCTCTCTCTTCTCCTCTCTTTGTCTAATTTAAGCTTCTCTCTTTCCCCAGAGGGATAACCGTGAACTTCTAGCCTTCCTCTTTCTCTTCTGAGGGAAGACGAGATGCAAAATTGGAATTAAGAAGATCTGGCTTTTTGTTATCACTTTTTAACACCACTTTTTCTCGCAGTGGATCTCTACTTTTCTTTGACTTGTCTCTTCTTCCTCATCTACGCAAAGGACCTTTTATCTGGGGGGTGGCGATAATTATTTTTAGTATCTTTCACAAGTCTTCGCTTATTCCGAGTTTCAGTGCTTCTCTGACAGGCTTCCTGTAGCTTCTGGAGACTATCTAGTCTTCTCCTTTGTTTTAAGCTTCTCTCATTTCTTTTCTCTACATCCCCACTGACCCCCTTTGAATTCTCACACTTCTCCCCCCCCCCTTTTTTTTTTTTGTAGGTATTAATTGCAATTGTGCTTTCAGTATCTCATTTCATAGAATTTCGTATCCTTCCTAGGCCCTTGAAGCCCCTGGGTCTTTGCTACTTTCCCTCACAGTCCATTAAGACATGTTCTTCCCAAGTCCAGAATAGACCTCTTTGTCCTCTTCTGGATATCACAGATTCAAGGAAAACGTGTTCAATTTCTTCCAAAAGATCCAACACCTTCAGTTCTTCCACCCATTCTTTTTTTTTTTCTCTTGTTAGTGAGAATGAAGTCCCACGTTTGCAGACTAATTTGTTTTTCTCTCCCGCCCTTCTTGACAAATGAAATTGTCAGCAAGGGAGGGTAAAAAATGAAGCTGGACTACTGACTCTTGACAGGGTTAGACTCCCAGCAGATGTCCAGAACCTCGCGGCCCACAGTCACTTTTGAAACAAGATGGGAGTGCAAATAAATTTAATTAATTAAAAAAAAAAAAAAACATTGAAATCCTCCATTATCCCCATTATAGGACTTTCTGAAGGACTGATCATCTCACGCAGAAAGACTTCATTTGCATCTTCAGCCTACCCAGATGGTCTTATGTTCTGTCACATCAGCTGTTTCTTCTTAAATTAGGATCTCTTACTTCTTCAGGATTTTTTCTCCCCCCCATAATCTGTGCATTGATGAGCATTCTGAGGTTGTGAGTACCACCTACTGGCATTTTGGCTGTAGTGTCCTGTGAAAGTTTGAATCCCCATCCTGACCTCTTGATTTTTCCCTATATACGTTCTGCACATATCGTTCTGGAGTTTTATCTCCCTTCTCCTGTTCTGGTGACTCAACACCTGCCAAACACTTCCTTCCATTTTTTTAAGGTGTATCCCATTTCTTCTCAAGAGACCTTCATGCAGATCTTCAAGCGTTGTTCTAGAACAGGGGTCTTCAAACTTGGCCCTTTTATGACTGGTGGACTTCAACTCCCAGAATTCCTCAGCCAGGCACGCTGGCTGAGGAATTCTGGGAGTTGAAGTCCACCAGTCATAAAAGGGCCAAGGTTGAAGACCCCTGTTCTAGAACCCAGTCCTTCTTGGAGACACCTCTTGCATACTCATTCCTTGATTTCTGCTTTTCTTTCAATTGCCATGGAAGAATTGAGAAGATTACCTTTGCTTCCAGTTTCTTCACTTGCCTGACTATGGTGACATAGTCTCCAGAGATATTTTTTTTCCAAGGTCTCCCACGGTGAGGTCCTTCATCCCCATTTGGATCAAGAAGGAAAGATGGTTGTTACTGGCTTTGAATAATCCTGATCACCTCCCTATCATGTCCTGTACACGGACATCTGGATGACAGCACACGTCCCCCAATGTCAGATCAGCTCTGGACATACCTGCTTTGGTTTTCCTGATCCAAGACATCTCCCGTCATCGTGACACATGCCTTCTTTCTCAAGGTCATTCTGGGATTTCTTCAATCCTCAGATTCCAAGTGTTTCTTCATTGTTTTAGGACATGATTTGTTCAGTCAACTGTGGAACATCCTATAGAGGAAGAATCTGGTAATTGGTTCCTGAATTCTACTGGTACCAACTTCTCCCTGATATTCTTGCTACTTTGAGACAGATTCTTCCACTTGTTTGTCGAAAGGCCTTTTTAGCTGTTCTGTGTTGTTCTCTTCACTTCTTCTGCTTTTCCTGGAGAACTTCCATCTCTCCTGTCAAAGAAGCTGTCACCTCTCCTGCTGCATTTCAGGCAGAAAGAAGCACATTGATATACTTTGCAGGTCATAACGATGGTTCTCTTCCGGTTCATGTTCCTTGGGAGACTTCCCTACCAACTCTTAAGCTTCATTAGTGTTGAGCAGGGGTCTTCAAAATTGGCAACTTTTAAGACTTGTGGACTTCAACTCTCAGAATTCCTCAGCCAGCCCTGGCTGGCTGAGGAATTCTGGGAGTTGAAGTCCACAAGTCTTAAAGTTGCCATGTTTGAAGAACCCTGGTGTTGAGCCTTAGTTGTGGTGTGTTTGATGGTTTATCTTGATTAGTTGATTAGTTAATGGTTAGGCATAGAGGGCAAACTCATAAACTGAGTTAATTTGAAAGTAGGCATTAAGTGAGTGACTCTTGAGCCTTTTCTGTCTGGTTGATATCATTCTGCTGGTTCCAGGTCTGTATATCATCATCTTTGTATTCAGTGGACCCTGAATTAAATGGGATAAATAAAATAAGAATTTACACACACACACACACACACACACACACACACAAACATACATATGTACACACACACATTATATATGCAAGGGATTACAAGGTCGATAAAAGAAACAAAACTATAATGACTTTGAGCAAATGACATGAGTTATATACTGATCCGAAGAATGTAACTGAAATCATTTCCGTGTTGTTATCATGACACATTTGCCACTGTGACTTGCGGTAAGACATGTAGGATTCAAGAGAGACGTTTATTCTTCGGTAGTAGCCAGGGAGTGCAGTCAAAAACTGGACAGGACCAGAAAATAAAGAGAGAGCAGAGCAGAGCAGAGCAGAGTAGAGTAGAGTAGAATAGGAATAGAGTAGAGTAGAGTAGAGTAGAGTAGAGTAGAGTAGAGTAGGAATAGAATAGAATAGAATAGAATAGAATAGAATAGAATAGAATAGAATAGAATAGAATAGAATAGAATAGAATAGAATAGAATAGAGCTGGAAGGGACCTTGGAGATCTTCTAGTCCAGCCCCCTACCCAAGCAGGAGAACCTATACCATCTCAGACAGGTGAATGTCTAGTCTCTTCTTAAAAATCTCCAGTGATGTAGCATCCACGATTTCTGGTGGCCAGCTGTTCCACTGGTTGATTGTCCTCACTGTCAGGAAGTTTCTCCTCAATTCCAGGTTGCTTCTCTCCTTGATCAGTTTCCAGCCATTGTTTCTCGTCCTTCCCTCTGCTGCTTTGGTGAACAACCTGGCCCCCTCTGCCTTGTGACAGCCCCTCAGATACTGGAACCCTGCTATCATGTCTCCCCTATTTCTTCTTTTCTTTAGTGGTGGGGTAAAGGAGAGAACTCATATATATATATAAGTTTATATAAGCATATAAATCCCTTGTGTCTGGGCGACTGAATGGAGCTGAGCATTTACTGACCGGATGCCGTTCCTGATCCCTACATGGAGTTCCCAGCAGATATTTCCTCTTTGTGGCCAGAGAGAGAAACATCTGTCGCTGTCTAGGCTTGAACTCTCAACATCCTGAATGTGAGGCGAGCGTCTTCGCCTCCAGGCCACCATGCCACTCGAAGGAATACAGAATTATAGAATATAGAATACAGAATAGAATATTCTTCATTGGCCAAGCGTCATTGGACACACAAGGAATTTGTCTCTGGCGCATAAGCTCTCAGCGTACATACAAACAACAGCGTGATAATCACAGACAACCAATAGGAGAAGGTAGTAGGAAAGATAAGAAGGATGGTAGTATAACAGCTCTACTACATGGGTAAATATCTTGCGCAGATGTCCATGATCCCAGCTGTTTAAGCCAATTCTGTCGCTGGAACAGCAGCTTAAAGGAGGATAATAGCTAGAATGATCTTTAAGGGTTTAATACGTTGGATTAATTTTTTTTTTTGTCTAACAAATTATATCATTGGAGGTGGAGAAGCTTAAGAGCTGCTTAGTAAGATTGAGTAATATGGTTTGTGGTAGGAAGGCTTATTAGGGGATAGCAAATTTCTAGTGTTTTTCTCCTAGGCTTGTCCAACGTGAAAAGACACGTTAATCAATCCACCGCAGATCAGTCATCTGAAGCCTTATGGTGGAAAAAAATGGAAGGAGTAGACCCACCACAGGAGGCCCCCAATAAATACACTGCGGTCCTAAGACACTTAGTTGCATGTAATTTTCTAATCATTGCCTCAGTGGAACCTGGTGGTAAGAAGGTATAAAAGTAAGGAGAAATTTTGAAAACCATCAGTGGAATAGCTTGTCTCCTGGAATTGTGGGCACTCCATCACTGGAAGTTTTCAAAAATGGAGCAGACAACTATTTAACCAGCATAGTATAAGGTCTCCTGCCTTGAGCAACAGGTTGGACTAGCAGACCTCTAAGGTCCCTTCCAGCGTTATCATTCTACGTTCTATATTTGGTGTTTTTTTTTTAAGTGTGGATCAGCTGGGCTGATCCTTCTTGCAGCCAATTCCAACAGTGCTTTGTATATTATTTCTCCATTATTGTATCATTTTTTTATATTGATCCTGATGGACACAAAAGCTACAAGAGGGTTCTGACTGAATTTGATAGTTTTGACTTCGAGAAATTTCCAGGATTTAAGAGGTTGTTGTAATATGTGTGTGCTGTTCTAAGTAATGCATCTTCTATTATTATATACAGAAGAATAGAATAGAATAGAATAGAATAGAATAGAATAGAATAGAATAGAGCTGGAAGGGACCTTGGAGGTCTTCTAGTCCAGCCCCCTGCTCAAGCAGGAGAACCTATACCATTTCAGACAAGTGACTGTCCAGTCTCTTCTTAAAAACCTCCAGTGATGGAGCGCCCACGATTTCTGGTGGCCAGCTGTTCCACTGGTTAATTGTCCTCACTGTCAGGAAGTTTCTCCTTAATTCCAGGTTGCTTCTCTCCTTGATCAGTTTCCAACAGTTGTTTCTCGTCCTTCCCTCTGGTGCTTTGGAGAATAATTTGACCCCCTCCTCTTCTTTGTGGCAACCCCTCAAATACTGGAACACTGCTATCATGTCTCCCCTATTTCTTCTTTTCTTTAGACTAGCCAAACCCAAATCCCGCAGCCGTTCTTCGTATGTTTTAGTCTCCAGGCCTTTGATCATCTTAGTTGCTCTTCTCTGAACTTTTTCCAAGGTCTTAACATCTTTTTTGTGATATGGTGACCAAAATTGGTTGCAGTAGTCCAGATGTGGTCTTACTAGGGTTTTATAAAGCAGTACTAATACTTCGCGTGATCTTCACTCTATGCCTCTGTTTATGCAACCCAGGATTGTATTAGCTTTTTTGGCTGCTGCTGCACACGGCTGGCTCATGGTCAAGTGATCGTCCACTGAAATTATTTTTCTTAGAGGTACTCATACTCCAGCTTTTGGGAATTAAGATAAGATTGAGGACAGGTTATGTAAGAGTGAGTAGGTTCCTGATACAAGCACTAGTATTTTCAGACAGAAGTTCTGGATGGGAACATGACTGTAAACAGGAAAATAGGTGAACTGTGACGGAGCAGAAATGCGTCCATCAAGTAAAGTGAGTTACACGATGCTGGTTCATATGAATGTCTTACTTGTGGTAAAGATTGAGTACCACCGTGCTCAGCACCTGGAATGAGAATGTTTCTTCCTCATGTGTTCAAATTGACTGCAGGGGAGAAATCTACCTGTATTGGTGCAAGTGTGGTGCACTTTGATGCAGATGTTGACAAAACGCCCCAGTAGAGATGCATTTCCACCGTGAGAAAAAGAATGAAAATTATGTGGGTTTGTAGGCTAAGCCACAAAGTTACTCTCTCTCGGCGTATTATGCACATTGGAGCAGTGCAAGCTTTCAAAAATATTTGGAAGAGGGAATTCCAAAGCCTGACAGTATAAATACAATCCCTTGCAAGCTTGAATGCAGATGCTACTGTTTAATGTATCGGGTTAAAGATGCAGTTGCTTTAAAGAGGCAGGTGACCACGTGGCTGCTTTAATGGATTGACTTCTTCAAGCCACGACAGTGGTCCTCTACTTAAACCACTGTTCATTTAGTGACCGTTCAACGGCGCTGAAAAAAGTGACTTATCACCATTTTTTTGCAGTGACAACCTTTGTAGCATCCCCATGATCATGTGATCAAAAGCAACGGGTTCATACTTATGACCATCATGCTTTGCGACCTTCTGACAAGCAGAGTCAACGGGGGAAGCCAGATTCATTTAACAACTGGGTTACTAACTTATCAACTGCAGTGATTCAGTTAACAACGGTGGCAAGAAAGGTCATGAAAACGGGACAAATGTCTCACTTAACAGCACAAATTTAGGGCTTGGTCCTAAGTCAAGGACTTCCTGTATGGGACTTTCGTTTTCCTCTTCTTTTCCTTCCTGCTAATATGGAAATCTGGATACTTTCTATTGAGAAAGATCCCTTCCACAAACTTTATTTAGAATTTTGACTAGGGAATAAAAACGAACGAGAGCTAACATTTAGAATATCTCTTTTCCAATCATTTTCAAAATACGCAGAGCCCTGACGGGGCCAAGCGAGGTCAAAAGAAGACCGAAGCATTACGATATCATTGCACAAATGATGTGGTGTGTGTACAGTGCCTAATTTCCATCATAATGTCACGGACATAATTTCCATCCTTTGCATCCAGCACTAATTCTGTAACTGCTCAATGAATTTACCCTCTGTATCTTTATTTAATAATAATAATAATAATAATAGAATAGAGCTGGAAGGGACCTTGGAGGTCTTCTAGTCCAGCCCCCTGCTCAAGCAGGGGGACCTATCCTATAGCATCTCAGACAGGTGAATGTCCAGTCTCTTCTTAAAAATCTCCAGTGATGGAGCGCCCACGATTTCTGGTGGCCAGCTGTTCCACTGTTTGATTGTCCTCACTGTCAGGAAGTTTCTCCTTAATTCCAGGTTGCTTCTCTCTTTGATCAGTTTCCAACGATTGTTTCTCGTCCTTCCCTCTAGTGCTCTGGTGAACAACCCGGCCCCCTCTTCTTTGTGGCAGCCCCTCAGATACTGGAACACTGCTATCATGTCTCCCCTATTTCTTCTTTTCTTTAGACTGGCCAAACCCAAATCCCGCAGCCGTTCTTCATACGTTTTGGTCTCCAGGCCTTGGATCATCTTAGTTGCTCTTCTCTGAACTTTTTCCAGACTCTCAACATCTTTTTTGTGATATGGTGACCAAAATTGGCTGCAGTATTCGAGGTGTGGTCTTACTAGGGCTTTATAAAAAGGTACTAATACTTCGCCTGATCTTGATTCTATGCCTCTGTTTGTACAACCCAGGATTGTATTAGCTTTTTTGGCGGCTGCTGCACACTGCTGGCTCATGGTCAAGTGATCGTCCACCAGGACTCCTAGGTCCCTCTCACAGTTACTGGAGATACATTATGGAGATACATTAACTTGGATTCCTCCCCTGAGTCAGAGTTTGGGCTAAATGTCTCCTCTGAACCCGATATCCCTGGGTTATCGAACACACAAACCTAGTTTAGACCTTCAGCTATAGCAAACACCATTCTGTCCTGTACTTTGGGGAAAGATGAGTGGAAATGGAACGGACTTTGCTTCAAACAATCCTCTCCAACTGAACCCCTTTCAGAAGGGACTCCGGTTACCATAATTGATAACCAGCAGTGATGATGTCCTGGCAGGAACGAGGGGTGGTAGCAGGCAACATGGACTCCGTCAGCGTAATGGGTTTCGTAGTATCTCGTCTGAATGAGACAAACTACCTCTCCCGGAGTCTGAAAATGGAGATGTACCTGCGAAGGGAGGAGTTGTGGATGATAGTTGCTGATCCACCTGCAGCCCTGGATGATGGGGACCGGAGAAAGAATGAGAAAGCATTGGCCAGCATAATCCTGAGTTTGGAGGATAGCCAGCTGATACACGCGAGGGGTCTCCAGTCTGCTGAAGAGTCCTGGGAAGCTTTCTCAGCATATGCTTTAAGGCAGGGGTCTTCAAACTCGGCCCTTTTATGACTGGTGGACTTCAGCTCCCAGAATTCCACAGTCGGCCATTTTGATGAAACTGCGGGCTTGGATCCAGACCAGGGGTCTTCAAACTTGGCCCTTTTATGACTGGTGGACTTCAGTTCCCAGAATTCCTCAGTCGGCCATTTTGATGAAATGCGGGCTTGGATCCAGACCAGGAGTCTTCCAACTTGGCCCTTTTATGACTGGTGGACTTCAGTTCCCAGAATTCCTCAGTCGGCCATTTTGATGAAAGTGCGGGCTTGGATCCAGACTAGGGGTCTTCAAACTTGGCCCTTTTATGACTGGTGGACTTCAACTCCCAGAATTCCACAGTCGGCCATTTTGATGAAACTGCGGGCTTGGATCCAGACCAAGGGTCTTCAGACTTGGCCCTTTTATGACTGGTGGACTTCAACTCCCAGAATTCCTCAGTCGGCCATTTTGATGAAAGTGCGGGCTTGGATCCAGACCAGGGGTCTTCAAACTCAGCCCTTTTATGACTCGTGGACTCCTAGGCACGCTGGCTGAGGAATTCTGGGAGTTGAAGTCCACGAGTCATAAAAGGGCCGAGTTTGAAGACCCCGTGCTTTAAGGTACCGGTTGTCCTTGGGTTACAACAACAATTGAGCCCAAAATTTATGTGGCTAAGTGAAGCATTTGCCAAGTGGGGTTTTGCCCCCTTTTACGGCCTTCCGTGCCACCGTTGCTAAGCAAACCACTGCAGTTGGTACGTTAGTAATCAGCGGGTCGTTAAGCGAATCTGGCTCCCCCCGTTGACTTTTGCTTGTCAGAAGGTCGCAAAAAGGGGATCGCGTGCGACCATCATAAATATGAAGCAATTGCCAAGCGTCTGAATTTTGATCCCGTGACCATGAGGGATGCTGCGACGGCCGCAAGGGTGGAAAACGGTCGTCGGTCCCTTGTTTCAGCGCCTGTAACTTTGAATGGCCACTAAATGAACCGAATAGAATATTTGAATAGAATAAAGCCGGAAGGGGCCTTGGAGGTCTTCTAGTCCAACCCCCCACTCAAACTGTTGGAAGCCGAGGACTGCTTGGAAACACGTATCCCTTTTATGCAGCCAAGAAAACATGTCCCGATCTTGCAGGGTTGGCTTACACAATGTGGCCTCCCGCCCGCCCGCCTGCCCTGGCAGATTTCCACTCGCCCTGCGTGTTACGGATGGTCTCCAGCAACATTATCCCTGCCCCACAGCGAGTCTCTGGGTCTCTCGCCAACCCCCAAGCCTTCCCGGCATTTAATTCGTTTTTTTCCCTTCTTCCCCCCTGCTTTCCTTAAGCAACTGTGGGTGTGCTGCCTTGCAAAGAGCATTTTCCAGATTTCTTGACTTGTGTGTGTGTGTGTGTGTGTGTGTATATGTGTGTGTGTGTATATATATAAATAAATATATGTATGTTTGTGTCTGTGTGTGTGTGTATATATATGTTTGTGTGTATATGTGTATATATACATATGTGTTTTATATATATATATATATATATATATATATATATATAAATATATATGTTTGTGTATATGTGTATATATGTGTGTGTATATAAATAAATGTATGTTTGTGTGTGTGTATGTATATATAAATATATATGTGTGTGTGTATGTGTATATATGTGTGTGTGTGTGTGTGTATGTATATATGTATATATATATATATATATGTTTGTGTGTGTGTGTGTGTGTGTATGTGTGTGTGTTGTATATAATCCCCTCCTCCCACTTCCATGGAGGTCTTTTTTTTGTTGAGAGAGCCCCCGTCAGGGTGCTAGTAGTATTTTAGAGGTCGCTAATGTGCGTAAAAATAAAAATAAAAAATAGATTTGCAAAAATGTCCGAAAAGATGCAAGATGAGGATGCTTGGAAAATTAGAGCGATGGCTCTCGGGTGCTTCCCAGCGTTAAGCATGCACACAGACACACAAAACGCACACACAGAGACACACACACACCATTTTGGAAGCCGTTGTTCGCAAGGCTGCTGCGGTTGTGAAGATGTAGCCCAGCCATTCATCACCGCGCTTCCTCCGATGCTGCCTGTAGACTCATTTGAAGGAGGCCCAGGAGAATGGGGGACCCTCGGCCACCGTTGCTTAGCAACGGATGAATGCAGGACCCGCCGGTGAAGATTTCTCCTCCTGCCTTGCCTGTGATCCTGGCCTTGATTATCAAGTGACAAATAAAAAGGAAAATAAAATAAAAACCTTTCTCCGGGCTTGAAATCATCTCATTTATCTTCACCGGAGTTTTCAGGCTAACGGTAAGCAAGGGTTGATTGCCTGGGATTCTCCATGCAGCCGATCTGCGGATCGGTGTGAATAGAGAATAGAGAATAGAATAGAATTAGAATAGAATAGAATAGAATAGAATAGAATAGAATAGAATAGAATAGAATAGAATAGAATAGAATAGAGCTGGAAGGGACCTTGGAGGTCTTCTAGTCCAGCCCCCTGCTCAAGCAGGAGAACCTATACCATCTCAAACAAGTGACTGTCCAGTCTCTTCTTAAAGATCTCCAGTAATGAGGCGCCCACGATTTCTGGAGGCAAGCTGTTCCACTGGTTAATTGTCATCACTGTCAGGAAGTTTCTCCTTAATTCCAGGTTGCTTCTCTCTTTGATCA
The DNA here is from genome assembly GCA_023970755.1 of Azemiops feae. NCBI lineage: Eukaryota > Metazoa > Chordata > Lepidosauria > Squamata > Viperidae > Azemiops > Azemiops feae. Next base: position 65,882 of record JALGBA010002062.1, read on the forward strand.
GTTTCTATCCATTGTTTCTCGTCCTGCCCTCTGGTGCTTTGGAGAATAATTTGACCCCCTCTTCTTTGTGGCAGCCCCTCAAATGCTGGAATGCTGCTATCCTGTCTCCCCTATTCCTTCTTTTCTTTAGACTAGCCAAACGCAAGTCCCGCAGCCGTCCTTCGTATGTTTTAGTCTCCAGGCCTTGGATCATCTTAGTTGCTCTTCTCTGAATTTTTTCCACACTCTCAACATCTTTTTTGTGATATGGTGACCAAAATTGCCTGTAGTATTCCAGGTGTGGTCTTACTAGGGGTTTTAGAAAGCGGCAGTAATACCTCGCGTGATCTTGATTCTATGCCTCTGTTTATGCAACCCAGGTTTGTAGTAGCTTTTTTTGGCTGCTGCTGCATACTGCTGCCTCTTTAATTTTTTAAAAAAAATTCATGTGATTATTCCAAGCTGTAATGGCAGCTGGAAGATCTACCTGAAACAATACAGGTAGTCCTCAACCTACGTCCGCAGTGGCACCCAAAATGTCTGTCGCTAAGTGAGGTCGTTGTTAAGGGAATTTCAGCCCAGTTTACGTCCTTTCTTGCCACGGTTGTTAAGTGAAGGTAGTCTTCGGTTTACGACCATTGACATAGTAACAGTTCAAACTTAGCATGGTGCAAAAAAAAGACAACCGGAACTTATGACCTGTCCTTGAAGTTATGGCCATTACACCTTTGAGAGAGTCTAAGCAATGTCTTCGGAGACCCATTTTATGGATGTCTTTATAACTGGTAGCAGCCAACATGGCCTGAAAAAGCAAAGATGTGTTACTCTTAAGTCTAGAATTGGTTATAAAGACATAAGGGGTTTGTGAATGGTAAACTACGTATGTTGGCTTGTATTGATTAGGCCAGGGGTCTTCACACTTGGCCCTTTTATGACTTGTGGACTTCAACTCCCAAAATTCCTCAGCCAGGCACGCTGGCTGAGGAATTCTGGGAGTTGAAGTCCACAGGTCATTAAAGGGCTAAGTTTGAAGACCCCTGTTCTAATATATTCTGTTTCATTCATGATGAAGACCTTCGGCGGGGGATCTGCAGCCGCCATTTTGGCGTCTCCTTTCTCCTCAGGACATTTGCCTTCCAAACCCCTCGCGCGCCATTCGAACTCACCCAATCGCCCAGGGGCACATAATCAGAATTTGTGCACATGGCACCTGGCCTGTATTTATAATGGTTGCAGCATCTTGCGGTCGCACGTTCGCAACATACAATCTTCCCAGCTGGCTTCGAAAAAGCAAAGTCAGTGAGGGAATCCAGATTCGTTTAACAACTGTGGTGATTTGCTTAATGATCTGCAGTTTTTCTTAACGACCACAGCAAAAAAAGTTAATCAAATTATTATTGTTGTTGTTAATGATGATAATAATAATAACAACAACAACGTTGGAAGGTACCTTGGAGGTCATCTAGTCCAACCCCCTGCTCAGGCAGGAAACCCTATACCATTTCAGACAAATGGCCGTCCAGTCTCTTCTTAAAAACTTCCAGTGTTGGAGCACCCACAACTTGTGGAGGCAGGTGGTTCCACTGGTTAATTGTTCTCATTTTCAGGAAAGTTGCCATCCCATGATACCTGAATTAACAACCATACCGCTTAAGGACAAATTTTCCGGTCCCAATTCTAGTCGTAAGTCAAGGAGTCTCTGTACAGGTGGTCCTCAATGTACGACCATGATTAAGCCCCAAATTTCTGTTACTAAGTGAGACATTTGTTAAGTGAGTGGTGGAAGGTCAAGGGCTACTCATATAGATCTTTATATCATTCATCTTTTACTGCGTTATTAATTTAGGTGAAATGTTAATATACATTGTAAGTCCGTGTATGTTACGCCTTGCCCTGAATAAATAAACAGCTTGCAGAGAGATCCTATAAGAATGGTTGTAAATCAAGGACTATGTCTATATTCTCCCACCGTTATCGGCAATCGATCAAAATATAATATTGTTTTTACAAAGCCGTGGAATATAAACTTTAAAAAAGAGGCGCCTGGGAAAAAAACACAATAAAACTAGGAAATCTTCAAGCGAATTCCAAGCGTCCCAACGTGTGGCTTTACTGTGGCTTGTGGAAAAAATACTGGCGCTAATCTTAATTCCCTTCGGAGAGGATTCAAAGATTAGGGCACCGTGCCGAGGAAAAACTCTTGGTTTTATGCTCTCCTAATATACATTCTTCCAAAAAGGTGATAGTTAATCTCTCTCTAATTGAGTACTGTGAGAGTAGATTGGAGTAAGGGTGTTGTTTTTTGCTTGTTTGTTTTTTAAACAAATTTAAACGCCTGTTCTTGAAATCCCAGAATGAAACAACAAACACGAGATTAAATATGCCTGGTCTAAATTGGTGTTTCTCGGTCTGGGCGTGAGCTTCCATTCCCACGATGCTCTAACAATGGCTGAGAATTCTGGGAATTGCAGTCCAGATCTCTGGAAATGAGCAAACCTGGAAAATTTTATTTTATTTATTTGCATCCCACCTTTATTGTTACTATAAATAACTGAAGGTGGTGGACATATCTAACATACCTGCCTCTTCCTAATTTCCCCAAAAGAACAACGCTGAGAGAGGGACTGGCCCAAGGTCGCCCAAGTTGGTTTTCAAGGCTAAGGCGGGACTAGAACTCACCTTCTCCTGGTGAGTAGCCCAAAGTCACCCAGCTGACTTTCATGGCCAAGGTGGGACTAGAACTCACCTTCTCCTGGTGATTAACCCAAGGTCACCCAGCTGGTTTTCATGGTCAAAGCGGGACTAGAACTCACCACCTCCTGGTGATTAACCCAAGGTCACCCAGCTGGCTTTCATGGCCAAAGCGGGACTAGAACTCACCACCTCCTGGTGAGTAGCCCAAGGTCACCCAGCTGGCTTTCATGGCTGAGGTGGAACTAGAATTCACCATCTCCCGCTATCTAGCCCAATGCCCTCATCATTTGCGGCTTTCTGACGAGCGAAGGCAGTGGGAAAGCCAGGTTCACTAAACAACCATGTAACTAAGTTAAACAGCCGCAGAGATTCACTTAACCACCGTGGCAAGGAAGACTGTAAAATGGGGCAAAGCTCATTTAACAACTTTCTTTGTTTAGCAACAGAGATTTCTGCCTGAGCAGGGGGTTGGACTAGATGACCTCCAAGGTCCCTTCCTATTATTATTATTATTATTATTATTATTATTATTATTATTATTATTATTATTATTATTATTATTATTATTATTATTATTATGCTCAACTGTGATTGTAAGTCAAGGATTACTTGAATCCTTCCCTTTCTTGGAGGAATTTTTATGAGTGCCACCTGATAGCGGTACAAAAAAAGTCACATTGCGGTGACTTTCAGGAATGTACGCAAGTATTCTTGGCAAGTGGGGCGCCCGTAAAGATGCAGAATTCCTTCAGAGGGTTTAAAAATACAGTTATTACTCAGAAAAGGGGAAAAAAGAAGCTTGTCTTTCCTTGAGTGTGTTTGCTGTTCCAGCTTTCTGCAAACGGTGTGTTTATTTTCATGTCTGCAAATATCTGTGGTTCTCCATGATCTAATACATCGAGCTGCAGATTATGTGCTTGGTTTGTTCACTGTCAAAAGTAGAACTTGAACGGAAAAGTCCGCCGCGTTTAGCTAACCAAAACTGTACTTTGTACCATATATATATATTAAAGCTACAGACGATCTCTGCCAAGAAAATTTGGAGCTAAGCGGGCTCATGAAACTTACCAATATCCATTTCTGCTTGTTTGAATTGTGGCGCTTTTTCTTTTGACTTGTATCTCCCAACCAAAATCATTGTCTCTCACTTCCCCTAACTTCCGTTTAGGACAATTTCGTACCTTAGGAACATTAAATGAAGAATTACGATTGAATAATTGAACTTTTCTCCTAGCATCGCATTGTGCAGGTTCTCTGTGGGTGTAGTGGTTAAGGCACCAGGCTAGAAAACGGGAGACGGTGAGTTCTAGTTCCTGCTTAGGGCATGAAAGCCGGCTGAGTGACTTTGGGCCAATCACCAGGAGATGGTGAGTTCTAGTCCCGCCTTAGGTATGAAAGCCAACTGGGTGACTTTGGGACAATCACCAGGAGATTGGGAGTTCTAGTCCCGCCTTTTCATTTAGCAACGGTTCAAACTTAGGATGGTGCAAAAAAAACGGTACTTATGACACCAGAGGGCAGGACGAGAAATAATGGTTGGAAACTGACCAAAGAGAGAAGCAACCTGGAATTAAGGAGAAACTTCCTGACAGTGAGGACAATTAACCAGTGGAACAGCCTGCCACCAGAAATCGTGGGCACTCCATCGCTGGAGGTTTTTAAGAAGAGGCTAGACAGTCACTTGTCTGAGATGGTATAGGGTCTCCTGCTTGAGCAGGGGGCTGGATTAGAAGACCTCCAAGGTCCCTTCCAGCTCTAGTCTATTCTAAGACCTGTCTTTGAAGTTATGACCGTTACGCCACGGTCACATAATCAGAATTTGTGCACTTGGCACCTGGCTTACATTTATAATGGTTGCAGCCTCCTGCGGTCACACGTTCGCAGTATACAATCTTCCCAACTGGCTTCCAAAAAGCAAAGTCAGTAAGGGAATCCAGATTTGCTTAATAACTGTGTGATTTGCTTAATGACACGTGATTTTTCTTAACGACCACATAGAGTCAAGTGCCATCATGTGATAACTCAGTTAACAACTGTATCACTTAACAACAAATTTTCTTTTCCCAATTCTAGTCGCAAGTCGAGGAGTACCTGTACAGGTAGACCTCGACTTACGATTACGATTAAGTCCAAAATTTATGTTGCTAAGTGAGACATTTGATAAGTGAGTTTTGCCCCATTTTACAACTTTTCTCGCCACCGTTGTTAAGTGAATCGCTGCAGTTGTTAAGTTAGTAACCCGGTCGTTAAGTGAATCCGGCTTCCCCCATTGACTTTGCTTGTCAGAAGGTCGCAAAAGGGGATCACGTGATCCCGGGACACTGGGACTGTCATAAGTACGAGTCAGTTGCCAAGTGTCTGAATTTTGATCAGGTGACCATGAGGACGCTGCAATGGTCATAAATGTGAAAAACGGTCATAAGTCACTTTTTACAGCGGTGTTGTCATTTCGAACGGTCACTAAATGAACCTTTGTAAGGTCCTAACCTATAAAGTGAGATTGGATTTAGGAGTCTTAAAAAGGCAATTCCCCAGGCGAAGTTTTTAGTTGTGTTTCTGTCATGGTTCCGACAGATGAAACTCTTCAAAGAACTTCGAGGCATTGTTTACCTTAAATAATCTTTATTCGAGTAGCAACACATCGGCACATACATAGTCCAACCCAAAATCTGGATTCCCCTCCCCTGAATACATAGTATCAAAGCACAATTCCCTCCCCTAATTTACAGTCATAAATCACATTCTGCAATTAGTTTGAAATGCAGGCTTTCCCTCCTTTATTCCAACCCGCCATTTCTTATCATCTCTTATTTCAAAAGCCCTGAATTCACACGCTATTGCAATATTGTTATGTCTAACTAACACCCATCACATTCCTCCTCCTCCCCCACTATCATCTAACTCTAAGAGTAAAGCGTAAGAGAGAAAAAGACTGCATCTCCATATGTTGTCAAAGCAAGAACATCCAATGTTAGCGGCGTTGACAGTTTCATGTGCAATTCCCAATCCTGGGAACTTAACACAGACTCCAGGTTGACAAAATCTAAACTCTTTACAGCTGGCATTCATTACCGTGTTTCCCCGAAAAGAAGACCTATCCCGGAAGTAAGCCGTAGCTTGCTTTCTACATGTGCACCTAATATAAGCCCTACCCCCAAAATAAGCCATAGTTAAAACCCTGCCCACTCCATCCCACCGTCTGGTTGCATGAGGTGGGGTGAGACGCACGCGTAAAAATCAAACTAGGATGGGGGTAGAACTGCCCCATGCGCCTGGCACCCGTTTACCTCAGGACTGCCGCAGCCAGGCCTCCAATGCCCTGACATCTCTTGTGCCGCTTGCAGTAGGATGTCACGTGCCACGTTGCGCCGGTGCCGGCACTGACGGTAGGAGGCCACGGGTCACGTTGCACCATGCCGCCACTTGTGGCAGGACACCGCATGGAGCATTGTGCCACTGCTCGCGGCAGGATGCCATGTGTGTCTCGCCATGCCACGCGGCCTGCCGTAAGTGGCAGCATCGGCGCAATGTGTCATAGGGCCTCCTGTCGCAAGTGGTGGCAATGTGCCACGCAGCCTCCTGCCGCGAGCAGCTGCTTAAGTTGGCCAGTGGGTCTCGGGGTGTGGGACGGCGGGGCTGCGGAGGTCCTGAGGTAAGTGGGTAAGACATCTCCCGAAAATAAGACCTGGTGCCTCTTTTGAAGGCAAAAAATGTATAAGACCAGGTCTTATTTTCAGAAAAACATGGTAGTTCAGGATTACGGGTAAATCTTGTGCGTGATTTAAGACCAATACACATCACATCTTTTTGGATATGTGCACAGTGCACAATCTTCTTGCAGGTTCTAACTTGGTGACTTTTGCAAACACGGCGGCGTCCAGTGAACACACGTCTCTTCGTGGATGAGAGACAAGAGGGCCTTGCTGAATTGGCGTAGTCGGATTTTGCTTCGTCTACATACCCTTTGCGCATTTGTAACATCTAACGTAACAACAACAGCTTTTAAATTATAGATGACCCGTCACTGACAATCACTGTTAGCCTGATCCTCAGTGTATTCAAGAAGGAATCCAAAAATACCAGGATTAGTTTTCAAGACATCTTCTTTTTTGCCCATTTCCTAAATAGTTAGGGTTTTGATCCACATTTGTCCTTTTCTCAAAACAGGAGATCTGTGGAGTCCTACCTACAATCGACAGATTTTCTCAAGAGGGCCTTGAAATCTGTCAAAATTCATTACAGCTGTTCCTCAACTTACAACTTCATTTAAAGTCGAAAATTCACCACTGTCTTCCCTGTTTTGAAGTGCCTCTAGGTCTTTTTCCGCAGTTTATTTATTTTTATTTTTTTTCCTCTCGGAGCGTTTAAGAATTAAAAAATTTCTAAAGAATTAAAATAAGTAAACCTTTTTTCAATTTTTCATTGAAAACTTTAATTGAAAAAAATATTTTTAAAGAAATTGAAAAAATTAAAAAAAGAATTAAAAAAAAAAAGAATTCAGAGATTTTAAGAATTTACAAAGGTTCTTGGCCCTTTATGAAATAATATGCACTTTTTTTGTCGGAGAAGCTATTTTCTAGGAGATGCTTTGCACTTAACTCTCCACTACCTGCCTTGAAAGTTTATCAATACTACTACTACTACTAATAATTATTATTATTATTATTATTATTATTATTATTATTATTATTATTATTATTATAAAGTTGGAAGGGACCTTGGAGGTCATCTAGTCCAACCCCCTGCTCAGGCAGGGAACCCTGTACCAAATGGCTGTCCAGTTTCTTCTTAAAAACTTCCAGTGTTGGAGCTTCCATAACTTCTGGTGGCAAGTCGTTCCACTGGTTAATTGTCCTCACTGCCAGGAAATTCCTCCTTAGTTCTAGGTTGCTTCTCTCCTTGATTAGTTTCCATCCGTTAATAGTTGTAGTTGTAACGTAGAAATAATGACCTCTTGTAATGTAGAAGTAACGTAGTAAGTAATAAAGGAGAATATTTGTAGCTCAGTGTTGAAATGAAGGGCCTTTGGTGCTCTCTGAGCTTGGTTGTTTTCTTGCAGATGTTTCATTACCCAAACTAGCTAACGTTTTCACTAGCACTGATAAAGTTACCTAGTTTGGGTAATGAAACATCTGCAAGAAAACAACCAAGCTCAGAGAGCACCAAGGACCCCTTACGCCCTCTTGCTAATTGAAGGGACTATGATACTTTAACATACTAGTTTCTCCAGGCATACATAAAACTTATTTGCAGTGCCGATGTTCACGTGCAACCCACAAGCACTGCATTTTGTTTAAATTGCTGTTGTAGGCCAGACATTATTCCCCTGCAGGGGTGAATATTCTTAACCTTCCAACTCTTGTGTGGATTTAAACCTTACTAAAGAAATTTCATAGGGGATATAAAATTCGACCCAAGGTAGCCACCCTGCTTGCCCTTTCAGTAGCTCAAAATGTAGAAAAGCAGAATCTGCTTTTTACACAGGAAGGAAACTTTGGCCCTGCTGATAGCCTGCAACTTACAGTCACAGTTGGGATTAAAGTTTCCATTGGTAAAGCAAGGCAGTTCTTAAATGAGTTGAGCCCGTTCTTACAATCTTGGTGGCGCAGTGGTTAGAAAGCAGAATCGCAGGCTAATTCTGCCGACTGCTAGCAGTTCGATCCTGACCAGCTGAAGGATGATTCAGCCTTCCGAGGTCGGTAAAATGAGGATCCGGATTGTTGGGGACAATAGGCTGACTTTGTAAACCGCTTAGAGAAGGCTGTAAAGCACTGTGAAGCGGTAGATAAGTCTAAGTTCTATTGCTAGTGCTATTGATTTTTTTACCGTGGTTGTTAAGCAAATCACTGTAGTTGTTAAATGAATCACACAATCATTAAAGCAATATGGCTTCCCCGATTGACTTTGCTTGTCAGAAGCCAACTGGAATGGATACAGATGCAGATCACATGACTCAAGGATGCTGCAACAGTCATAATACATGCCAGTTGCCACACGCATGACCACGGGAATACTGTCTAGTTTAATGAAAAGAAGGACTAGGGAAGACATGATAGCAGTCTCCCAATATTTGAGGAGCTGCCACAAAGAAGACGGGGTCAACTTATTTCCCAAAGCATCAGAAGGCAAGACAAAAGAAACAAGGGATGGAAACTAGCCAAGGAGAGAAGCAACCTGGAACTAAGGAGAAATTTAGAACAATTCATCAGTGGAACAACCTGCCTCTAGAAGTTGTGAATGCTCCAACACTGGAAGTGTTTAAGAAGAGACTGGACCGACATTTGTCTGAAATGATAGAGGATTTCCTGCCTGAGCAGGGGGTTGGACTAGACGACCACCAAGGTCCCTTCCAACTCTGTTATTCTGACCAGTTGTAAGTCACTTTTTCCAATGCTGTTGTAACATCAAATGGTTATTATTAAACAAACAGTTGTAGGTTTAGGACTACCTGTGTTGCAAAGCAAATTTCAGCACCATCTTAATTTAGAGTACAATCAGGAGCAAGTTATTATAACATGAAGTTTGTACCAAGATTAAAAAATTACATATCCCACCTTTATTATTTTTTACAAACACATGACTTTGCAACACTTGGTTAGTAACCATTCAGAGTTACAGCAGCACTGAAAAAAGTGCCACACGTGACCGTTGTAGCATCCCTGTGGTCATGTGATCCAAATTTGGATGCTTGGCAACTGACTCATACTTACGATGATTGCAATGTCCCGGTGGGGGCCCGTGATTGGCTTTTGTGACCTTCTGACAAGCAAAGTCAATGGGGGGAAGCCAGATTCACTTAACAACCGTGTTACTAAGTGAACAACTAGGGGTGACATGATAGCAGTATACCAATATCTCAGGGGTTGCCACAAAGAAGAGGGAGTCAAGCTATTCTCCAAGGCGCCTGAGGGCAGGACAAGAAGTAATGGATGGAAACTAGTCAAGGAGAGAAGCAACCTGGAACTGAGGAGAAATTTCCTGACAGTGAGAACAATTAACCAGTGGAACAACCTGCCTCCAGAAGCGGTGAATGCTCCAACACTGGAAGTTTTTAAGAAGAGACTGGACAGCCATTTGTATGAAATGGTATATAGGGTTTCCTCCCTGAGCAGGGGGTTGGACTCGATGACCTCCAAGGTCCCTTCCAACTTTATTATATTATTATTATTATTAACTGCAGGGAAGAACTAGCAACTGTGGCAAGAAAGGTTGTAAAATGGGGCAAAATTCACTCGGCAATTGTCTCACTGAGGGATAGAAACGTTGGGCTCACGTGTGGACGTAAGTCAAGGACTATTCAAATATGGCAGCCGAAGGGAGGAGAGAACTGAACGAAGGTTTAAAAAAACAGCGAATACTCGGATCTTGTGGGAAATTGGAAGGATTCCTTTGCAGAATATTCTTTTATTTCATCCCAAAACCGTGTTGCTTGAGAACGAAGCTAAATCCATCCTTTACATAAACATGTTTACATAATGGAGAGCCCAAAGAAAACCCGGAGAAGCAGTCCTTTGGGGAAATTTTCTTGCTATTTTGTTTGTTTATATATGTACTTTAAAAAAAATAAAATAATAATGTTCGGTGATGTCTAGGCCCGAGGAATGCAAGCCCTCGTCCAACCACAAGTTCTTGGCAAAACATTCAGGCTACACAGAATGTTCTTTTTGTGTTTTTCCTTTCCCTCCCCCCTCCCCCACCAAACTCCGAAATGTAATAAATCACAGTGTGTGATTTTTGCAGATTTGAAGTATAATCTTTGGGCGAAATGTCTGGGATTGATTGCTGTTGAAAGAAAAATCTTCATCAGGGTCCAGTCCGAGCTGGGAATAAACAAAATGGAGTCTGCTTTAGAAAGAAGGTTGTAGTTTATTGAAGAGCAGAGCCAGACAGAAAGGTGGATCTGGGAAAGCTGAACACATGTTGCTGGGAGTGGTGGGTTTTTATACCCTCTGGGGCTCTTGAGGTTGTTTCCTGTTCCTGTTTGAGGCTTTGTATTTCCTGTGTCATGAACTTTGACCTAAGTCTGAGTGTTGCCCTTTTGGTATAGGGGGGTTAATCCTATTATGTCCCCAAAAGCCATGTCTTTTAGAGTTAGATTTTAGAGGTCTTTGTCTTCCTAATGTCATCAGCTTCTAGCTTCCTGGCTCCAAACTTCCTGAAAGGATTATCACATCTGCATTTCTAAAAGCTGGCCTCTGCCTAGTTTCTCCTTGGGGCTATTAAAGAAAAACTGGGCTTGCTTTTCTGTCCATTGTTCCTTTGGATAAATATATTCTGCCTTTTTAAATTATTCCCAAAATATTTCTTTCTCTGGATTCTTCTCACAATGCTTTCCAATGAAATAGAGGCGATACGATTGCCACGGTCTGCTTTTCAATCCTCCCCTACTAAAGATAGATTTTTTGTAGGTTGTGTTTGACTGTTGACGTCCAGTTTTGGACTTTTCATGAAATACCGAGAAGCTGCTTTGACGTTTTTTCACCCTTTGAACCGTGCAAGCAACCGTCGCGTGGTCAAAATTCAGACGCTTGGCAACCGACTCATACTTACGACGGTCGCAGTGTCCCCGGGGTTGGTGGTCACGTGACCCCCTTTTGCGACCTTCTGACAAGCAAAGTCAGTGGGGGAAGCCGGATTCCCTTAACAACCGTGTGGCTAAATTAACAACTGCAGGGATCCGGTTAACAACGTTGGCTAGAAAAGTCGTAAAATGGGGCAAAATTCACTTAGCAAACGTCTCACTTAGCGACATAAATGTTGGGCTCAGTTGTGATCGTAAATCGAGGACCACCTGTTAGTTAGGTTCTTACGTCTGAATAGTAAAAGAACAAAGGAGCGTGTTATTTCAGCAAGACTGCAGGGGAATTCTTTTAAGTGTGCCATTTTCGCAACGATAATTTTTTAAAATAATCGGAGAGTTGACCTGGGAGCATAAGAAGAGCTGTTTGGATCAGAATAAAAGAGTAACAGAATTGTAAGGAGCCTTGGAGGTCTTCTAGTCCAACCCCTGCTCAAGCCAGATTTCAGACAAATGGTTGTCCACTCTCTTCTTCAAAGCCTCCAGTGATGGAGCATCTTCAACTCCTATCAGGTCATCATTAAAGAAGACAGACCCAATTCCTGCAACCGTTCTTTGTATGTTTTATCCTCCGGTCCCCTAATCATCTTTGTTGCTCTTCTCTGCACTCTTTCCAGAGTCTCAACATCTTTTTTACATCGTGGAGACCAAAACTGGATGCCGTATTCCAAGTGTGGCCTTACCAAAATATTATAAAGTGGTGATTAACACATCACTTGATCAGTTTCCTATTCCCATTTTCCATTCTACTTTGGAGATAGTTAGGAAAAGATCGGCTTAACATCTCCAATGTTCAGACATGGAAAGTTGGAGGAACCTCATTTAAATTCATCCTTTGTTCAAATCCACAGAGATGGATTTTTTTTTTTTTAACATTTATTAGAAGGTGGTTCCCAACCTCCGAGGGTCGTTATTAAGAAATGCAAAACTCTTGAAGTTTCAATCTTCGCTCCTTTTGAGATTTTCACTGATGGGGACCATCCTGGGATCTCCAGTAGAGGTAGGACAGGGTTTTTCAAACTTGGCCCTTTTATGACTTGTGGACTTCAACTCCCAGAATTCCTCAGCCAGCGTGCCTGGCTGAGGAATTCTGGGAGTTGGTCCACAAGTCATAAAAGGGCCAAGTTTGAAGACCTCTGAGATAGGGTATGTTCAAGAGATACTCGTATCTTATTGGTTGGATATTTCTCCTGTGGCTTTGACCCTGGTTTGGCTGCCGTAACTTAAGAAGGAATGAAAGGATAGGGAATAATCACCTCCAAAACAACCAGGATCCAGCAAAGCATCCATAAGCAGCAAGCAGACACGAAGAAAGATAGAATTAATAGACATCAGAAGTTTCTCCTTTCCAGTATCCAAACCTTTGAAGGAAAAAAAAAGCATTTGGCTCAGCCATATGTGAGTAATTTTCCTGGCATGCTGTCATTCCAGAGCCACCGTTCCCATCGACAAGGCTACTTTTTGGGTGTCCTCCAGGACCGTCTGGTTGGTGACTTTTCCACCATGAATTTTTATATTAGCCAGAAATTATAACGAGGTTTTGGGCCTGGGGCCACTTGGCAAGTCCTATATTGTCATCAGAACAAAGAGAGAAAAAGTGAACAGAACAGTGTAGAGAAAACTTTTTTAAGTTTTTTACCCTTAGGCAAGAAAAATCAAATGTACAGTTACAGATTAGGTGAAACCTAGAAATAACTGTGAGAGGAATCTTAGAGTCCTAGTGGACATTCACGTAAATGGTATAGATTCTCCTGCTTAAGCAGGGGGCTGGATTAGAAGACCTCCAAGGTCCCTTCCATATTCTATTCTATTCTATTCTATTCTATTCTATTCTTTTCTATTCTAAATATGAGCTAACAGTGTGTAGCAGCAGCCAAAAAGGACAATGCAATCCTAGGTTGCATTAATAAAGGGAAAGAATCAAGATCACATGAAATAATAGTATTGCTTTATAAAGCCTTAGTAAGCCCAGACTTAAAATACTGCATTCAGTTTTGGTCACCATGTTATAAAAAAGATGTTGAGACTCTGGAAAGAGTGCAGAGAAGAGCAGCAAAGATTATTAGGGGGCTGGAGGCTAAAACATATCAAGAACGGTTGCAGGAGTTGGGTATGTCTAGTCTAGTGAAAAGAAGAACTAGGGGTGACAAGAGAGCAGTCTTCCAATATCTCAGGGCCTGCCCCAAAGAAGAGGGAGTCAAGCTGTTCTCCAAAGCACCTGAAGGCAGGACAAGAAGCAACGGATGGAAACTAATCAAGGAGAGAAGCAACCTAGAACAAAAGAGAAAGTTCCTAACAGTTAGAGCAGTCAATCAATGGAACAGCTTGCCTTCAGAAGTTGTAGGTGCTCCATCACTGGAGGCTTTTAAGAAGTGACCGGACAGCCACCTGTCTGAAATGGTATAGGGTCTCCTTCTTCAGCATGGGGTTGGGCTAGAAGACCTCCAAGGTCCCTTCCAATGCTATTATTCTGTTAAATGGATGGTGAACGTGTTCTCTGGAGATTAGCCTTCAGAACGTTGCTTCTGGGATGGTGCTTCCATTGACCAGAGAAGATGATGAGGGTGGTGGTGATCATGACCACAGGTGTCTGTAACAAGCCCCAATATGTTAAGCCAGGGGTCTTCAAATTTGGCCCTTTTATGACTTGTGGACTTCAACTCCCAGAATTCCTCAGCCAGCGTGCCTGGCTGAGGAATTCTGGGAGTTGAAGTCCACAAGTCATAAAAGGGGCCAAGTTTGAAGACCCCTGTGTTAAACTGTGTTGTGACAGCATTGCACAAAGAGTGCACTTAATCACCTTGCTGAGCAACAGATTTCTGATCCCCGTTGTAAGTCGGAGGACTACCCGTGGAGCAGGCCAATAAGTTGTATGGCTTATGCCACTATACCTGCCGACAAAGAGCTAGACTAGATTTCTGTATCTGGTTAACTGCCATTTAGTGGTCCTTCAGGCTTTTTCCGCTGAAAGAATAGCACAAATCAATTCCGACATTCTGATTTACATTCCTGGTGCATGTCGGGAACCGTATATTAAGAGCGCTCGTTGTCCTCAACTTGCAACCATTTGTTTAGTGAGCGTTCAAAGTTTACAACGGTACTGGGGAAAAAAATGACTTACGACCATTTTTCACGCAACAGTTGCATGCATCCCCAGGGTCCCGTGATCACAATTTGGAAGCTTGACAAGGTGGTATTCCTATCCCACTACCCCAGGGGTCTTCAAACTTGGCCCTTTTATGACTTGCAGACTTCAACTCCCAGAATTCTGGCTGAGGAATTCTGGGAGTTGAAGTCCACAAGTCATAAAAGGGCCAAGTTTGAAGACCCCTGCCCTACCCCATTTTTTTTTAAAAAAATATATATATACTAAATTGGGAACCATCACTTCTATAGTTCAGCTGTGTGTTGACTAAAAAAAAAAAAAAGGTTTTCTTAATCTGTCTTGGCTTTCGTTTAATTTCATGGGGCCAATCCTGAATTCTATCAATGTGAGAGACCCGTGTGTGTGTGTGTGTGTGTGTGTGTGTGTGTGTGTGTGTGTGTGTGTGTGTGTGTGTGTGAATGTTCTCTATTAGTGTCTTCTGTATAATCCTACATCGTAGTCTCTCTGCAGCAGGTCCCCAGAGAACCCAACAAAAGGGAACGAAAGAGAAGAAAAGAAGGAGATTAGAGGGGAAAGACTAAAGAGATGGATAGGGAAAGGGATCAGGGTTCAAACGAGCTGAGGCAGCTTCCTTTTTATGGTGTCTGCAAGTTAAAGATTTAGGAACAGCTGACATTGAGACACGGCAAAAGTGCTTGATCTGACCAGCCTTCTCCAAAATATAAGAGACTTATCAGGAGAACAGATTTGTTTTCTAGTCCCGTTTATAGGTTAACTGGTTGTAGAATCTAATGATAAAATCAATATACAGGCCATCCTCAATTTGCAAGATTAATTGAACGGTGATAGTTGTTAAGAAGATCGTCATATAACCTTGCCCGATTTTACCACCTATTTTGTGGCTGTTGTTAAGCAATTCAATAGAATGGAGTAGAGAAGAGAAGAGAATAGAATAGAATAGAATAGAATAGAATAGAATAGAATAGAATAGAATAGAATAGAATAGAATAGAATAGAATAGAATAGAATAGAAAATATAGAATATAGAATAGAATAGAACAGAAAATATAGAATATAGAATAGAATAGAAAATATAGAATATAGAATAGAATAAAAATGGAATGGAATAGAATAGAATATAGAATAGAATAGAATAGAATAGAATATAGAGTAGAATAGAATAGAATAGAATAGAATAGAATAGAATAGAATAGAATAGAATAGAATAGAATAGAATAGAATAGAATAGAATAGAAAATATAGAATAGAATAGAAAATATAGAATATAGAATAGAATAGAATAGAATAGAATAGAATAGAATAGAATAATTTTATTGTCTCTTTGAATGTAGACTAATCGGCATACATTAAGATGAAATTTTAATATATATCTCCATCCATAGTGCTTCCATCAAATCTTGTGTCAGGACACCTTCATCACGAAGAAGAGTATTTATTTGTACAACTGCCGGTGAAAATCTGAAACCCCTTACATTTTTTTTTCTACTAGGAAGTAAACATTCAGTGCTGCCTGTGTAAACGTAGAACGGGTTTGAACAGGGATGTGCCTCCCACTTTATTTTTACCGAAGTGTCATTTCGCTGCGAGCATGAAATCTAAGTGAATAACGCAGTACTGAAAACATGAACTGTTGTACGTTGGAGGGCAAAGCTGATTTTTAATTGGAAAGAAGAAGAAGAAAAAGAAAAAAAAAACCACAGGGAAAAAAACCCCGAAGAGATGTGAACTTTGCTCAAATTAAAACCCTGATATAAGCAGTCGTTCTGCTTTCGCCGTAATTAGTTATTACGTTTTTATCCGCCACTTTTTGCTTTCCGGTTTGGGCTTTTAACAACAACCAATTGCGCCTTACGTCACGTTCTTGTACTATTCGTTACTCTGGTTTTCTGAGTCCTTCCCCCCCCCCCCTTAAACCCATGGTTTTATTACTCTTTATTTTGGAACTGTTTTCTTGCAATGTTGACATTCAGTGGATTGCTTACTTCTTGGGGGTGTTGTTTAATCCTTGTACACAGCCCACTATTGTGAGATGGGCGGCTATATAAGAGAGCCAGTTTTGTCTAGTGGTTAAGGCAGCAGGATAGACACCGGAAGACTGTGAGTTCCAGTTACACCTTCGGCACAAAACCAGCTGGATGACCCTGGGCCCATCCCTTGCCTCAGTCCTAAGAGAGAGGCAACAGTAAACAACCATTCTGAGTTTTAGTCCCACCTAAATATGATAGCCAGCTGGGTGACTTTGGACCAATCACCAGGAGACTGGGCGTTCTAGTCCTGCCTTAGCTATGAAAACTGGCTGGGTGACTTTGAGCCAATCATCAGGAGACTGGGAGTTATAGTCCTACCGTAGCCATGAAAGCCAGCTGGATGATTTTGAACCAGTTTGCTCTTACATGCAAACGGGGCTGAGCGGGCGCGAGTGCTGCAAATGGGGCAGCCCTAGCGCTGGCAGGATGCTACTCTGGGGCAGAGTGGCGCTAGTGCCAGTGGGATGCTTGTGGTCGGGGCGGCGCTAGCGCGAGTGTGGGGGGGGTTTAGTGCACGCACGTGTGCATGCGCATTGTCCATCACTTCACACGGCCCGGTGGCCAAACGGCCACGGCCCAATAGTGGGCCGTGGCCCACAGGTTGGGGACCCCTTCTCTAAGGTCCCTCTGAGCCCTATGATTCTATGTTCTGTCTGTTACCTGGGGATACCAACACTGAAACTTGTGGTGGTCTTTTGACTCCAGAGGAGATGTTCACCGAGGAGTTGTGTCCTCTTCCTTCTAATTATAAACTCTGGATCAGCGGTCTTCATCCTTTCTGGCTTGGTGGCCCGGTGCGGGGGGGGGGGAGCTTCACGCGTGCGAGTGGAGGTGTCCGCCGCTTGCCCGAGGGGAGCTACACACGCGCGCTTGCCCTACGTTTTCCGCAGCCAGGTTGCGAACTGGCCGCAGCCCGATAACTGGGCTGCGGCCCCGGGATTGGGGACCCCTGCTCCAGATAGCTTCATTAAGCTGCAATACAAGGGATTTATAGGCTTCCTTTAGGCCCAGAAGCCCTCAGAATTCATTATCCACCTTCAGTAGCAAACCCGCCAATTTCCAGTGCCATGATCTTGACCCTTATTTAAGCCAGAAATGAAAGATTGTTTTCACTTTTACTCCTTTCTGAAACGTGGCTTCGGTGACCCTTGGAGACTGCTAAAGTTAAAAATGGAAAGAACGTTCTCAACCATAAAAGATGGTCGCTCTTTTGAAAGAGCGTTTGTTCCCTGACCCGTGGCGATCTCGAACGGAATCCTGTAGCACTGAGAGGAAAACTAAATCTCAAATATATATATATATACTTAGCATAGATTCTGTTGCAGCAAAGCGTGAGGTATTTTGGTGATCGTCTTGTGAAACTTCCCAGCCTGAGGGGGGGGGGCATTATTGTCATCAAGAGGAAGTATAAAACACCTTTATATCCTGCAACCTGCAGTTTTTTTATTGACCAAAGTGTCAGCCGCAGGAATACCGGAAGTCTTGTGGCTTGTTGTGAGATAAAATAAAGAGTGCCTCCTCTTGCAAGATTCTTAGCTTTGATTCAATTTGTTGAGATACAAGCTGACTGCAAAGCATCGATTCTGGGCAGGGGTGGCTATGGATTTTGTACGTGGGAACAGACACGCTGGGAGAGACAGATGGGTCTCAAATTGAGAGCGTGGCTCGGGCTGACCCAGAAGGAAGCAATGTTCCTGCTGGCTTTAAGGTTCACGGGGACCAGCCTTGTAGGCTACCTTTTCATCATTGTCGTCATCCAGAGGGGAGAAGTCGAAATAGCTTATGTCCAGGATGGGAGGGGTCTGTAGATATTTTCTCAGTCCTCTTTCTGGTACACTGCACGGGTCAGAAAGAGGGCTGAGAAAATATCTACAGACACCTCCCCCCCTCACATCCTGGACATATACTGTTTCAACTTCTCTTCCCGCCCCCCCAGGAAGCCTTTGTGCCTCCCCCCTGGAAAGAAAGGGGGGAAAAAGCACAGTGACACAATTCAATTATTTTTTTGTTTGTGGCAGTTGAGATAATCAGGTTAGGCTACCAGCCAGCCGAACACAATATACAAGGCCATTTTTCATGAGCCAAAAGAGCTGGATTAGATGATTTAATAATCCCCATCCTTGCCATTCACGTTTGGACAGATTGGTCTGCCAAAAATAGATTTCTCTTTAAAATCAAATTTTGTCTGCATATATATACCTCTCTCTCTCTTTCTCGCTGTGTGTCTGTGTCTTTGTGTCTGTGATTGGCTGCAAAAGGGTAACTTCACCCGGCATGTTGTAAGACTTAAAAAAGAAAGAAAGAAAGAAAAAAGATGTGACTTGTTCTTTGCAAGGCGGGCAAACGTTGGCTTGTGGATGACCCCCGAGTAACCGTCTTCCCTGCAGTGATGAATGATAAAACCATTTTATTAAATGGCGTGGGGCACGGGATTTTATCGACGGGGTGTCAGGTGCTGGGTTGAGCCTCGTTCCCACGGGATGCGAGGGACGTTTAGTGAGCTTTGAAAAATGGGCTTCTCTGCCCCTCCTCCTTGTGTGAAAAATGCATGTATTCTAATCAGCAAATAATAATAATAATAATAGCGACGATATCTGTAATACCATCAAACATCCACATCTGCCTATCCCAGGTCCTTGGTAAGGACTCGATAGGTAGACAAAAATGCCAAATCCAGTCTGAACATCTGGCTGACTGCGCGATGATCAATAATAATAATAATAAAAGTTGGAAGGCACCTTGGAGGTCATCTAGTCCAACCCCCTGCTCAGGCAGGAAACCCTACACCATTTCGGACAAATGGCTGTCCAGGCTCTTCTTAAAAACTTCCAGTGTTGGAGCATTCACCGCTTCTGGAGGCAGGTTGTTCCACTGGTTAATTGTTCTAACTGTCAGGAAGTTTCTCCTCAGTTCCAGGTTGCTTCTCTCCTTGATCCGTTTCCATCCATTGCTTCTTGTCCTGCCTTCAGGTGCTTTGGAGAATAGCTTGACTCCCTCTTCTTTGTGGCAGCCCCTGAGATACTGGAAGACTGTTATCATGTCCCCCCTCGTCCTTCTCTTCGTTAAACTAGAAATACCCAATTCCAGCAACTGTTCCTTATATGTTTTAGCCTCCAGTCCCCTGATCATCTTTGTCGCTCTTCTCTGTACTCTTTCTAGAGTCTCAACATCTTTTTTACATCATGGTGACCAAAACTGGATGCAGTATTCCAAGTGTGGCCTTACCAAGGCATTGTAAAGTGGTATTAATACTTCACCTGATCTTGATTCTATCCCTCTGTTAATGCAGCCTAGCACTGTGTTGGCTTTTTTGGCAGCTGCAGCACACGGCTGGCTCCTATTTAAGTTTGGTTGTTTGTTTTGTGTTTTGTTTTATTTTGGTTTGGGTTTTTTTGCTCCAGGGGAAGATTTCAGCCCAAGTCAGCCTTTGCGATTCCTCTTAACAGCTACCCGACCGATTTTGCAGTAATTGCTTTGATAATCCATATTTAGCATCCTGCAAAAGGCCACTTAATCGGCTTGGGAAATATTTATTTGATGCTGTACATTTTGTGCCACCCCAAGGAAACAGGTTAAGCTACAGTTTGCCGGAGTTGAACCAGAACAAATGAAAATAAAAGTAGTCCTCTACTTTGCGACCGCAGTAGAGCCCCAAATTTCCATGGCTAAAGTGAGAACATTTGTTAAGTGAGTTTTGCCCCATTTTATGACCTGTCTTGTCACCCTTCAGTTCTTAAGTGAGTAACACAGGGTGTCAAGGGAACCTCGCTTCCCCCTTTGACTTTGCTTGTCAGAAGGTCGCAAAATGGGGTCATATGACTGCAACGGTCATAAATAGGAGTCAGCTGCTAAATGTTTGAATTTTGATTCACATGACCACGGAGGGTAGTGCAACGGCCGTAAGTCCCTTTTTTCAGTAACTTCAAATGGTCAGTAAATGAACGATAACTTGAGGATGTTGCAGATGCAACAAGGAAGTTTCAATTCTGCTATTTTGATGTCCTGCTTTAAGACGAGAAGGTCCAGATTTGTTGAAAACGTGACAAGTTGGCTTCTGACTGTCCCTGTTGGAGTTGTTAACCCCCCGGCGTGCTTCTTAGTGCATAGATCTAAACCTCTTCACCTCGTCATAATGCAGGTAGTCCTCATTTAATGACCACAGTTGGGAACGGCAATTCAATGGTTAAGCAAAGTGGTCGCTAAATGAAACGTCTTGACTTTATGATTTTAGTACAGTGTTTCTTTGCTTGCCTGTGAAAGAGAGAGAGAGAGAAAGAAAGAAAGAGAAAAAGAAAAAGAAAGGAAGAAAAAGAAAGAAAGAAAGAAAGAGGGAGGGAGGAAGGAAAGAAGAGAAAGAAAAAGAAAGAAAGAAAGAAAGGGAGAAAAAGAGAAAGAAAGAAAGAAAGAGAAAGAGAGAAAAAGAAAGAAAGAAAGAAAAGGGAGGGAGGCGACTGTAATGAATTTAAACTTTATAAAACATAAAGGCCACAACTGGTTGCAAAGATGCTTTGTCATCATCATCCTAACTCTGAGCGGTCATTAAAGGAGGCAGTCACTAAACATGATGATTCTTGCAGAAACGGTGCATTGAAATTTGCACTACAGCTTTTCATAAGTTTTTTGGGCTGTTTTTTTTTGGGGGGGGAGTTATTTTATCACTGGAAGAGGCCAAAATGTTGTTCATAGTTATTGGTTTTTCCTTCGGTAACAGGACAATGCAGGAGGCTGAAAGAGGATTGCACAATACAATCACAATTGGGCATACACACGTACGCAAAAGCACACAGAGAGAGTGAGAGGGAGAGAGAATTTGGACACTAAATAATTAGCATTGCGCTGTATCGCACCCATGAAAATTGTTCCACACATTCCCCTTTCCATAAATTTGGGAAATAAATTCTCGCCGGTCCAATTGAATGGGAACTGGTCAAATCAAATCAAATACTGTAGGAATAAAACTTTCGTTGAAAAATTCCATGTATTCCCTACTGAAAAGCATACCTGAAAATATTTTGGGAATGCTGTAGTAAAGAAATTCACTTCCCCTCCCAAAAGTATGCATTTAGTAGAAAAGCACACCGAAATATAGACACATTTTAATGTGGAAAGAGAGAGAGAGAGAGAGAGAGAGAAAGAAAGAAAGAAAGAAAGAAAGAAAGAAAGAAAGAAAGAAAGAAAGAAAGAAAGAAAGAAAGAAAGAAAGAAAGAAAGGAGAGAAAGGAGAGAAAGAAAGAAAAGGGAGGGAGGCGACTGTAACGAATTTAAACTTTATAAAACAAAACTTTGACAAGTTACTGATCTATAGTTGATCACTAGCATTTGCTATTTAATTTCAGTGTAATTTATTTTGATTTACATACAGAAACTGCAGCATTTTTTTAAAGAAAGAATTGTAAAAGGTTCTTTTAATTATACATCATTTTAGAGTGCAATCCTCTTTTTATTAACTTGTTCCACCTACCTCAGCGAACACAGTAAGACTTTCATCCGAATACAGGTAGACATGGCTCTGCTATAAATAAATTAAAAGCAACCACCCAAAAACTTTCCAGGTAGTTCTGAATTTCTGAGAAAAGGTTCAGTCTGCGTTTATGGAGAAACCTGTGAAATCTTCCAGAGAGAAAATAGGGGCAGGGGCATGCAAAAAATGTGCACACATGGCTAGCTTTGTATGTTTCGTTCTACTTGGTGTGATAATCAGACTGTATCTGCAGGCAAAATACAATTTTCTGGCAGCGGAAAACCTGTTTCTAGCTTTTATAGCTTTCATTTCAAAATCATAACATTCTCTCCATCCTTCTGTTTTATTTTTTGTTTTAAGGGTGAATCAGTCCGGTGCTTTCTTTGGTTTTTCAGGTTGAGAACCAACATTGGTTAAGGCAGTAGGCTACAAACCAGGAGACCGTGAGTTCTAGTCCCGCCTTAGGCAGGAAAGCCAGCTGGATGACTTTGGGTTAATCACCGGGAGACTGAGAGTTCTAGTCCCGCCTTAGGCACAGAACTTAGGCACAAAGCCGGCGGGATGACTTTGGGTTAATCACTGCGAGACTCTGAATTCTAGTCCCGCCTTAGGCACAAAGCCTGAGGGATGACTTTGGGTTAATCACCGGGAGACCATGAGTTCTAGTCCCATCTTAGGCACAAAGCCAGTGGGATGACTTTGGGTTAATCACCTGGAGACCGTGAGTTCTAGTCCCGCCTTAGGCACAAAGCCGGCAGGATGACTTTGGGTTAATTACCGGGAGACCGTGAGTTCTAGTCCCGCCTTAGGCACAAAGCCGGTGGGATGACTTTGGGTTAATCACCGGGAGACCGTGAGTTCTAGTCCTGCCTTAGGCACAAAGCCGGCGGGATGACTTTGGCTTAATCACCAGGAGAGTGTGAGTTCTAGTCCTGCCTTTGGCAGGAAGGCAAGTTGATTGATCTGGAGCCAATCAGCAGGAAATTGTGAGTTCTAGTCCCACTTTAAGCATGAAAGCTACTTGGGTGATTTTGGGCCAAAAACCAGGAGATTGTGAGTTCTAGTCCTGCCTCAGGCAGGAAAGCCAGCATGGTAACTTTGGGCCAATCACCAGGAGATTGTGAGATCTAGATCCCACCTTAGGTATGAAAGCAGGCTGGGTGACTTTAGGCCAGTCACCAGGAGACTGAGTTCTAGTTCTGCCGGGCGGATGACCTTGGGCCAGTCCCTTTCTCTCAGCCCCAGGAAGCAAACAATGGCAAACCACTTCTGAAAAACTTTGCCAGGAAAACTGGAGACACCTGTTCAGACAGCCAGGAGTCAAGACTGATTTGAAGGCACATGCAAAAAAAGAGCTAAATACCCGTCACTAAGCAGAACTCAAGACTACGGGGCAGTCGGAACAAAAATGCTATTTTTTTTTCATTTCAAAGAGTTTAAAATTCAATACAAGAACATCACAATAGCTCTGTAGGGGTTGAAGCCAGGGGGCATTTGACCAATGCAGCATATAATTTCCCACAGTGACCAACCAGATGCTTCTGGAACGTTCCTAAACTGGACCAACATTCTCACCTCAGTTTAATCCTTTTTTCCTTTATCCCATTAAACCAAAAATACCAATCAAGGGTCCACCGTTTTAGGCGTTCTGGGGCTTTTAAGCCAGAGCCTGTATCTTTTACACCTCAGATTACGTAGAATAGGTTTAGAAATGAGGAGGAAAATTGGTGGAGGTCTTAAGAGGAAAGATCTGGGTTCAAATCCGGACCAATTCCTTTGTAGGACAGCCAGGGCAATCCCAAGTTTCAGACTATGAAGTTACAGTGCTTACCTTGCTAGAAAAACACCTTTCCTTGGCTTTTTCCAGGTACAGAGCCCGCCCCCTTTAAGAACTACAGACTTACGGCCACAGTGGAGTTTTGCCCCATTTTACAACCTTTCTCGCCCCCGGTCTTAAGGGATCGAGTCGAATGTGGTTGCCTGTGTTTAATGGTCTCTGCAAAACAGCAAGGAAAGGGTTTGCAATAAGCCAGCATCTGTTTATTTCCTTGGGAAAACAGCCTGTGCCCCTTCTCCCCGGGATCCGAGCTTCTGTGGCTAAACATTAAGACGATTATTAATATTTCCACTTCAGCGCTCCTTTACATATTCAATAAGTTGTCTGAACGTTAAGTTAATGAATCCTCAGGATGCCGCTGTGTGACAGGTGAGTGTCTCTAATCCAGAGATAAATGCCAAAAGAGATTCATAAAAGAGAAAGACAGGCACATTCAATGTCAGGCAGTCAGGAAACTAGAAACGTGGGGTTGTTTTTTTAAACTCCGTTTTTCCAGCTCCTGGACTGATTCGGCAGTTCAATTAAGGTTAGAGAGGGGGGAAAAAAGTGGGGTTTTAATTAGGAAATACATGGCGCCCTGCACCGCAGAGGAAAAGATGCTAAAAGGATCGGATCCTGTGCTTTATTCATTTATTCATGTGTTCATTTATAATAATAATAATAATAATAATAATAATAATAATAATAATAATAATAATAATAATAGTTGGAAGGGGCCTTGGAGGTCATCTAGTCCAACCCCCTGCTCAGGCAGGAAACCCTATACCATTTCGGACAAATGGCTGTCCAGTCTCTTCCTTTTATTACTGGTGGTTCTCGACTTAACGACGTTTTGTTTAGTGGCCGTTCAAAGTTACAACGGCACTGGAAAAAGCGTCTTGCGACCGTTTTTCCACACTTACAACCGTTGCAGCATCCATCCCCCATGCTCAGGTGATCAAAATTCAAACAGTTTGGCAACTGACTCATATTTATGACGATCGCCATATCCCCGGGTCAGATGATCCCCGTTTTGCAACCTTCTGACAAGCAAAATCAATGGGGGGGGGGGAAGCCAGATTCATTTAACGACTGTGTTACTAACGTAACAACGGCAGTGATTTACTTAACAACGATGGCAAAAAAGGTTGTAAAACGGGGCAAAACTCACTTAACCGCTTTCTGCCCTAACGACAGAAATGCGTTAGGCTCAATTGTATGTTTTGCAAAGAAGTCAAGGCGGCGAGCATGTAAAACATACCTTCCTCCTCCTGTTTTCCTCCCCAGCAACAACCTTGTGAGGTAGGATCGGCTAAGGCGCTGCAACCATCGTAAATGCATGCAGTTAAAATGCACCTGAATTTTCAGCATGGGACCATTGCAGGGGTCGTAAGTGGGAGGACCCATAGAAAGTCACTTTTTCATGTGCCAGTCTAGCTTCAAACAGCCACTAAATGAACAGTTGTAAGCAGTGCTTTTTTCTGTAAGAAAAAAGGTGCCGGAACTCACATCTTGTTAATCTTTTATTTAAAAAAAATTATATATTCAGTTCGAAGCACAGGGGTAGCCAACCTTGGCTCTTTTATGACTCGTGGACGTCAACTCCCAGAATTCCTGAGCCAGCATGGGGGAACTATGGCCCCTTCATGACTCGTGGACTTCAACTCCCAGAATTCCTGAGCCAGCATGGCTCAGCATGAAAACCTCTCCCTTTCCCCTCAGCATGGCTGGCTCAGGAATTCTGGGAGTTGAAGTCCACGAGTCATAAAAGAGCCACAGTTGCCTACCCCTGGCTTAGCAGGACGGGTGGTTGAGAAGTAATTAGTAATTTTTTTTTTTTCATTTTTAAATTTGGGGTCACACTTTTACACTAAACATTAAAAAAAAAGATTTTCAATTCACCCAACCGTTTTTTAAAATAAAGAAATTTATTTACCTTTCGCACGTAGCCAATCACCGTACACACACCCACACACGTCAGTTGTGTAACGAAACATAAAGGTCGCCGCCCGCAGTAAGCACTCAGCGCGCAACCACACAACCAGTCACAAGCTGAGCAGCCCCATCACAAGCAGCGCGGACGAAGTACGCATGCTTCGAACTCGACACACAAGACCATTTAATGTGTCTGTCCCTTTTCCTACCGTCTAACCTTGATTTCCTTCTCAGCTGTCAGTTCTGAGACAGTTTCCCCAATCCTGGCAAAAATGGGGGCAAAGATCAGCTGGGCGGGTGTGAGTGTGTGTGTGTCCATTTTTTGCCACGGTTGGTAAGCGAATCAGTGCAGTTGTTAAGTGAAACATGTAGCTGTTAAGTGAATTGGGCTTCCCCCGTTGATTTTGTTTGTCAAGGTTATAGATGGTGATCAACCTGACATGCAACTGTCATAAATACAAGTCAGTTGCCAAGCGTCTGACTTTTGATCATGTGACAATGGGGAATGCTGCAGTGGTCGTAAGTGTGAGGACCGGTTGTAAGTCGCTGTTTCAGTGCTGTTGTAAGTCAAGGATTACCCGTAATCCATCCGGGCCTAACCAGGTAGTTCTTAACTTAACAATCGTTCGTTTAGTGACCGTTCAAAGTTACAACGGCACTGAAAAAAAGTGATTTATGACCATTTTTCACACTTACGACCGTTTCAGCATCCTCAGGGTTGCATGGTCAACATTCAGACACTTGGCAAATGACTCGTATTTATGACGGTTGCAGAGTCCTGGGGTCACGTGATCCTCTTTTGTGACCTTCCGACAAGCCGAGTCAATGAGAAAGCCCGGTTCACTTAACCACCATGTGACCAACTTAACAATTGCAGTGATTCACTTAACAGCTGGGGCAAGAGAGGTCATAAAATGGGGCCAAAGTCACTTGACAACTTGCCTTCCTTAGCAGCGGAAATGTTGAGCTCAATGGTGGTCCTAAATTGAGGACTACCTGTCCCCTTTCCCCAGGTGTGTTGGGCTGTCACTTCTACTAACCTCACCAGTTCCACCTTAGGCATGAAATCCAGCTGGGTGACTTTGGGCCAGTCACCAGGAGACTGTGAGTTCTAGTCCCACCTTAGGCGTGAAAGCCATTTGGCTGACTGGACCAGTCCTTCTCTCTCAGCCCAACCCACCTTGCAGGATTGTTTTTGTGGGGAAAAGGAGGAGGAAAGAGGATGTATTATGAATGGTCACCGCCTTATAATAATAATAATAATAATAATAAAGTTGGAAGGTACCTTGGAGGTCATCTAGTCCAACCCCCTGCTGAGGCAGGAAATCCTATACCATTTCAGACAAATGGCTGTCCAATCTCTTCTTAAAAACTTCCAGTGTTGGAGCATTCACTGCCTTGAGTTACTTATGAAGTAATAAAGGCAGGCTAAAAAAAAAAATCTAATAAGATAAAAGTACTACAAGTTCTAGTCCCACCTTAGGCTTGAAAGCCATCTGGGTGACTTTGGCCAGTCACCACAGGCCTGATTAAGAGGAATTTTGGGAAGTGTAGTCCAATATCCGTTGAAGAACACTAAGCTGGGAAGAACTGGGGAGACCAATAACCCTATTATTTCCTTCAGAACCAGGTGCTCATTAAAAAGATGCAGGTTGCAATATGTGCTAAAGATTTTCCAGCTTTTCTCTCTCTCTCTCTCTCTCTCTCTTTTTTTTTTTTTTAATGAGCTTCGTGGGATTTGAACACGAGGCCCAAAGTAGCAAGGGAAGGCTCATAATTAGTTTCAATTAGACGAAGTTCCTCTGCATTTACGGCTATTTGATGAACGGGAACGGCGAAAAGGAAAAACCTACTCAACAGATACAAATCACTAGTTTTGTTTCATTTATTATTATACTTACTTGCTTCTTAATTAGCTCTGATTGGCTTATGATCCTAATTAATGCAAAGGAAACTTGAGTGGGATACAATGGTTTAGAGGAGATGCCAGCGCCTACAACTGCTAAATTATTGCTAATTGTTATTTACACGGGGACAGGAAGACGAAGGGATGCGGTGTCTAATTAGCATTAAAGATATGGTTTCCATTTTGAAACTCGGCTAAAGCAACTGGGATGAAACCGTTCCCATAGAGGGTATTATTGGTCTTGTTTCTCTCATTTAAAATAAAAAAAGAAAAAGTCCTTGCTGGAAATTAGAAATCACAGAGGTATTTTTTTAAAGCTTAGATCTGATTTAAGTAATATCAGGCACATAGGAGACCGTCTAGAGCAAGGGGCCTTCAAATTTGGCCCTTTTATGACTGGTGGACTTCAACTCCCAGAATTCCTCAGCCAGGCATGCTGGCTGAGGAATTCTGGGAGTTGAAGTCCACCAGTCATAAAAGGGCCAAATTTGAAGGCCCCTGCATTATGTGATGCCACAAAGTAGAAGAGCAGGTTGGGGACAAAGCATAGCTGGCTGGGGAATTCTGGGATTTGAAGTCCATACTTCTTAAAATGGCCACAGTTGAGAAACACCGGTTTAGCTCGTGCTGAGTTAGCATTATTTCCCCCTCACATTATGTTAGGGGTCTTCAAACATGGCCCTTTTATGACTGGTGGACTTCAACTCCCAGAATTCCTCAGCCAGGCATGTTGGCTGAGGAATTCTGGGAGTTGAAGTCCACCAGTCATAAAAGGGCCATGTTTGAAGACCCCTGGTCTAGAGACACCCCTTTAGTCCACACCAATTTTCCAAATTCACCTTTTTTGAAGGAAAAAAAGAAAGGCGGAGGGCAAATTGTGACGATCTTCCAATGTCTAAAATGTCTCACAGCACAGAGTCGAGACCTCTTCCTCTCGTTCTTGAGGTGAGGACCACAAAATGGGTTGAATTTTAAGAAAAGCGTCCTTAATACAGGAAGTCCTCGGCTTACGGCCACAAACTGAGCCCAACGTTTCTAAACAAAACAGGTGTCAAGTGAGCTTTGATCCATTTCACGACCTCCCTTGCCAAAGTTGTGAAGCCAATCGCTGCAGCTGTTAAAGTAATAACACGGTTGTTAAGTCAATTGACTCTGCTGGTCAGTAGGTCGCAAAAGAGGATCACGTCACACACACACACACACACACACGGGACACTACAACCGTCATAAATATGAGCCAGTTGCCAAACGTCTGAGTTTGGGTCGCATGACCGTGGGGATGCTGCAAATGTAACAGTGAAAAATGATAAAAAGTCACTTTTTTTCAGGGCTGGTCTGCGTAACTTTGATCACTAAAGGAAGAGTTGTGAGGACTAGAATAATTCAAGAGTAAGAACTAAGCACATGACACCAGGGAGACTAGCGAAGATGTTTAAAAATACTTCAAACAGTTGTTGGAAATGCAAACAAAGGCCAGGTACTTATTACCACATCTGGTGGACATGCCCTAAAGCAAAAAGGTATTGGGCTAAAACACATCTATGGTTGGAGAAGATGACTAAAAAACAAATAGACTTTAAACCAGAATTGTTTTTGTTAGGAATAATAGGAGCCAAATACGAGAAAGATTGCAGATATTTAATACTACATATATTAACAGCAGCAAGAATTGTATTTGCCCAATGTTGGAAAAATGAAAACTTACCAACTGAAGAAGTACTAATTAAGAAAAATTTAGAGTGTGCAGAAATGGATAGATTGACTTTACAAATTAAAGAGAAAGAAGACTCAGTGTACTTTAGAACATGGGATAAGTTTTACCAATGGCTAGAAAAATGAGTCAAAGAGAAAGGAAGGTGATATCTAATTTTGAATATATATCAGTAAGAAGAAGGCTACTGAGTGATTAATTAATACTGTTTATGACAATTAACTATATCTATTATTGTTAGTTAAACTACGTGTACCCAGACAATTTGCTGTTTGCTAAATTTTGAAAATGTTACCTGGGAAAACCCCAACCCGAACCCCTAACCCAAACCTCAATCCTAATCCTGACCCCATTTTATTCCTAACCCTATAAAAACTAATAAAATTTATATATATATATATAAAAAAGAACTATTGGCCCAGAGAGACGATCAGCTCCACTTGTTGAACGTCTTTAGAAAGAGGCTAGCCTATATTTTAATTTGGGAGCAACAGCAGAAATATTTGTAGCTCAGGGTTCAATCAGTGTCAATGTTCCTCTGTTAATAAGTGGTGGTTTTCTTGCAGAAGTTTCATTACCAAATAATAATAATAATAATAGAGTTGGAAGGGACCTTGGAGGTCTTCTAGTCCAACCCCCTGCTCAGGCAGGAAACCCTATATCACAGAGGTCCCGAACCTGGCATGCCGTGGCCCGGTACTGGTCCAGGGCCCGGGGGGTTGGGGACCCCTGCTATACTATTTCAGACAAACGGCTATCCAGTCTCTTCTTAAAAACTTCCAGTGTTGGAGCACCCACAACTTCTGGAAACAAGTTGTTTCATTGGTTAATTCTTCTCACTGTCAGGAAATTTCTCCTTATTTCTAAATTGGTTCTTTCCTTGATTAGTTTCCATCCGTTGCTTCTTGTCCTGCCTTCAGGTGCTTTGGAGAATAGCTTGACTCCCTCTTCTTTGGGGCAGCCCCTGAGATATTGGAAGACTGCTATCATGTCCCCCCTCGTCCTTCTCTTCATTAAACTAGACATACCCAATTCCAGCAACCGTTCCTTATATGTTTTAGCCTCCAGTTCCCTGATCACCTTTGTTGCTCTTCTCTGCACTCTTTCTGGAGTCTCAACATCTTTTTTACATCGTGGTGACCAAAACTGGATCTAAGCAATTTGCATTTTTTCTTAAAAAAAAAAAAAAAAAAAAGTGGCCTCTCAGTTTGATGACATTCCATGATTTCTGCCTCTTGTTACAACACGGAAATGTCTAGTTAGAGTTATTTTAACACACTTAAGTCAAAATGTCAACGAGCTGAAATTGTGTTTTTCAATGATTTATCTAGGCTGAGCATTAATTTCATTTGAAAAATACTCAGATTTCATGGTTTGCCACCCTTCTGAAGGCAATTCTATTCACTCGTTGCTGTTGCTTTTCCCAGCTAATATTTCATTGTGCTTATTTGCTTCTTTAATTTTGCCACTTCCAGTTTCAGAATCGGAATTTAGGAAGAAGAAAGGCTGATGGGAATGGTTTATTGCTTGGAAACCATCTTTGGTTTATTCTGCAGGATTCCTCAGAAAGAGAAGATTAATTAGTGGTCCTTAACTTAAGACAAGTTGCTTGGCAACCATTATGATGGACCTACTCTGGGGGCCACTTACGACCCGGATTTGAAATTTCAATTATGAAACTTCATGCAGTTGGCAACTGGGTCATATTTGCATGTTTGCAAAGTGCCATGGTCACATTTAACAACGATTTTGCAAAAAAAAAAAAAAAAGACAATTACTTGTGGCTTGGGATAAAATCATACCCGTAGCAAACCCATTGGTTTGTTTAACGGCCACAGTGTTCACTTGAGGTCATAAAATCAGGTCAATCGTATGTCCCACCCATTTTACGACTGTCCTAGTCTACAGGCTCCATTACACGTAAATCGGGAACTACTTGTAAAGACGGTCAACGTGTACAAAGAAGTAGGAGAATCATATCACCCAGAAAGTTGCTAGAAGTTGTATCAGAAATTGCATCTCAAAGGATAAAGTGCAGAAACAGCCGAAGCCTGCAATAAATGCTCAAAACAAAACATATACAGTTAGTCCTCAACTTACGACCATAATTGAGCCCAAAATTTATGTCGCTAAGCAAGACAGTTGTTAAGTGAGTTTTGCCCCATTCTACGACCTTCCTTGCCACAGTTGTTACGTGAATCATTGCAGTTAAGTTAGTAACACGTTTGTTAAGTGAATCTGGCTTCCCCATGGATTTTTGCTTGTCAGAAGGTCGCAAAAGGAGATCACGTGACCCCCGGGGACACTGCGACCGTCATAAATACGAGTCAGTGGCCAAGCGTCTGAATTTTGATCACGGGGAGGCTGCAGCAGTCTTAAGAGTCCAAATTGGTCATAAGTCACTTTTTTAAGTGCTGTTGTAACTTCAAATGGCCACTAAAAGAATGGTTGTAAGGCAAGGTCTACCTGTACACCTTTTCAGACACATCTGGGGGAAAAAAAATAAGCAAGGCAAGTAAACTGTAGGTCTGTTGTAGGTCACAATAAATGAATTGTTAAGAAGTAATGCCAGATAGTCATAATCTCCCCTCTCTTGGAAGGAAAAGGATGTTCTGGCTGGCAGTTATTACAGCTGCTGGTAGTAGCCAGGATAGATAAGAAAATAAAAAGAACACTTGGCTAATTTAAATCAATTCAGGTCTCCAGAGTTAGATTAATTACATCCTCGGGGGCTGGAAGAACTAGCAGAGGTGATCTCAGAACTATTAAGTGTAGTCTTTGAGAGTAACGGGAGAAGTATCAAGCTCCCAATAGGTTGGAAGAGATTGTCGTTCCTGTCTTCAAAAACCTGGAGAAGAACTCATCAAACTATGTCTAGTTTAATGAAGAGAAGGACGAGGAGTGACATGATAGCAGGTTTCCAATATCTCAGGGGTTGCCACAAAGAAGAGGGAGTCAAGCTGTTCTCCAAAGCTCCTGAAGGCAGGACAAGAAGCCACGGATGGAAACTCATCAAGGAGAGAAGCAACCTAGAACTAAGGAGAAATTTCCTAACAGTTAGAACAATTAACCAGTGGAACGACTTGGCACCAGAAGTTATGGATGCTCCAACACTGGAAGTTTTTACGAAGAAACTGGACAGGCATTTGTCTGAAATGGTGTAGGATCTCCTGCCTGAGCAGGGGGTTGCACTAGATGACTTCCAAGGTCCCTTCCAGCTCTGTTATTCTATTCTGTTCTATTCTATTCCTACTCTACTCTTTCTATTCTACTCCATTTCTGTTATATTAATTATATTTATATTAATTGATTAATCCACTTTCCAGATCATCCCATACTAAGAGGACTTTTAGATATTTAGAAATAAAAAGTTGGCTAGCATTTGGGGCAAAGGCTAGCCAATTTTTTATCTCTGTAGAGTAGAGTAGAGTAGAGTAGAGTAGAGTAGTAGAGTAGAGAATAGAATAGAATAGAATAGAATAGAATAGAATAGAATAGAATAGAATAGAATAGAATAGAATAGAATAGAATAGAATAGAATAGAATAGAATAGAATAACAGAGCTGGAAGGGACCATGGAGGTCTTCTAGTCCAATCCCCTGCTCAGGCAGGAGAACCTATACCGTCTTACACAAGTGGCTGTCCAGTCTCTTCTTAAAAATTTCCAGTGATGGAGCGCCCACAATTTCTGGTGGCAAGCTGTTCCACTGGTTGATTGTCCTCACTGTCAGGAAGTTTCTCCTTAATTCCAGGTTGCTTCTCTCTTTGGTCAGTTTCCAACCCTTGTTTCTTGTCCTGCCTTCTGGTGCTTTGGAGAATAGTTTGACCCCCTCCTCTTCTTTGTGGCAGCCCCTCAAATACTGGAATACTGCTATCATGTCTCCCCTGTTTCTTCTTTAGACTAGCCCAGGGGTAGGTATCCTTGGCTCTTTTATGACTCGTGCTCTTCAACTCCCAGAATTGGCTCAGGAATTCTGGGAGTTGAAGTCCATGAGTCATAAAAGAGCCAAGGTTGCCTACCCCTGGACTAGCCAAACCCAAGTCCTGCAGCCGTTCTTCGTATGTTTTAGTCTCTAGGCCTTGGATCATCTTAGTTGCTCTTCTCTGAATTTTTCCCAAACTCTCAACATCTTTTTTGTGATATGGTGACCACAATGGGCTGCAATATTCCAGGTGTGGTCTTACTAGGGTTTTATAAAGCGGTACTAATACTTCGCGTGATCTTGATTCTATGCCTCTGTTTATACAACCCAGGATTGTGTTATCTTTTTTGGTTGCTGCTGCACACTGCTGGCTCATGGTCAAGTGATTGTCCACTAGGACTCCAAGGTCCCTCTCCCAGTTACTGTTTTTGAGCAGGACAGGACAGCAGGGCAGGACAAGAAGTAATGGATGGAAACTAGTCAAGGACAGAAGCAACCTGGAACTGAGGAGAAACTTCCTGACAGTTAGAACAATTAACCAGTGGAACAACCTGCCTCCAGAAGCGGTGAATGCTCCAACACTGGAAGTTTTTAAGAAGAGACTGGACAGCCATTTGTCTGAAATGGTATAGGGTTTCCTGCCTGAGCAGGGGGTTGGACTCGATGACCTCCAAGGTCCCTTCCAACTTTATTATTATTATTATTATTATTATTACCTGAGCCAGGTCTCGCCCAATCTGTATTTGTACCTTTGATCTTTCCTGCCTAAATGTAAGACTTTGCTTTTCTCCACATTGAAACTCATTTTGTTGGATAGGGCCCATGGTTCAAGTCTGTCAAGATCTCTTTGGATCCTGAGTTTGTCTTCTGGGGTGTTAGCTAGTCCTGCCAGTTTGGTGCCATCTGCAAATTTGATGAGTTCCCCTTCAATCCCCTCATCTAAGTCATTTATGAAGATATTGAAGAGTCCTGGGCCTAAGACGGAGCCTTGTGGTACCCCACTGCTTACCTCTCTTACTTCTCTGAATTAAATAGGCTTTAATTTAATTAAGTCGTTTAGCCTCCTTGCAGATCCTCGCAGCCTCCAACAAGAAAGAAAGGGTGTCCTAGAAAAACTGTAATGTGGTTAGCCAAAGATTACAGAAAAGGGAGGGGGGGAGAGAAAGGGAATCTTCCTACAGTCCATCTGTCCCAATCCCAACTATTCTACCTGCATCCAGAATTGGGGGGCTGGGTTGGGGGGGGGAGCAGTTTAAATATCCGGATTTCCCAGCTTCCAACCAAGACCGTTCTTGAATTCGGAAACCATTCCAAAATAGAAGAAATCCTATTTTGCAAAGGGCAATCCTCTTTTTCTTTTCTTTATTTTTTTTCCCCCGCTCTGGGTTGTTCTGCTCTATTGTTTCCTTGCATGAGCAAAAAAAAATGGGGAAAAAATAAATAAACCCAGGATCCAGCAGGATTCCCCGTTCTCATAAAGACCAGCTTCTGATTCCAATTATTTCCTAGTTGGGAACATTTGCAGCAGCGAAGAACCTCTGCCGTTTTGCAAAAAAAAAAAAAAGCAAAGCTCTGTCTAATCTGGTGGCATTTCGTTTTGATTTTTGCAGAGTCCTTGTTATTCCTGGATGGGGGGGGGGCTGGGAGAGAGTCTGGGGTGGGGGGGATTGGAAGGATTCAGCTTCCTGCCCTGGTTTTAATGACAACGAGGAGACATTTCACGAGTGGGTGAGTTTAGCCTCCGACAGCCTGCATGATCCACCTTTTTCATTATGTACACAAAGCATCAAGGTTTCCACTGCGGCTGCCAGATTTTCAAGGGGGTGGGAGGCTCCCCTCCTGTTCCCTCCCCTCCCATTCATCGCTCCGGCATGGATCCTGCTTCCACATGTTGAACATGGGGGAAAAACAAAAATTCACCCCTGGATGAAAGGAAGGGGAGGGAAAAAAAAAACAACCCAGTCTCCTTTTTTTATTATAGTGATGTGAGCATCGTTTTAGGGCAGAGGTCCCCACCCTTTGGGGCACCAGGGACCGGTTCCGTGGAGAGAGGTTTTTTCACGGACTGGAGGGTGCGTGGTTTTGTGTGCTGCCTGTAGCAGCACACAAACTGGGCCACAGACCGTGGGTTAGGGACCTCTGTTTTAGGGTGAAGAGCATGGATTAAACCTGGTAGGTAGAGAGCAATAGGACTCCCCAGCTCTACTTTGGGGGAAAGGGGGGGGGGGTCTTTGCTGACAGTAGAACAGAACATTAATTTCCCACCTCTTTCATGCTGGAATAGGGGAATATAGATAGTCCTCAACTTACAGTCATCCACTTAGCGACTCTTTGGAGTTACAACGGCGCTGAAAAAAAGTGACCGATTTTTCACGCTTAACCACCATTGCAGCATCACGTAATCCAAATTCATCCTTAGATTCACTTCACAACCGTTTTACTAACTTCACCACTGCGGGGATTCACTTAACAAGTGTGGCCAGAAAAGTCGTAAAATGGGATAAAACCCACTTAACAACTCTCTTGCTTAGAAAACAGAAAATTTGGTCTGTAGGTGAGTTTTGCCCCATTTTACGACCTTTCTGGCCACTGTTGTCCAGTCAAGGATTTATCTTTATGATGGCCTATATTTAGATAGGACAAGCTACAACGGTGAGATCTCAGTGCTTTGCAAATTTGGATGCCTTTAAGATGAATTGGGACTTCCCATAACTCTCAGATTAGCAGATAACCATGTTGTTAGGAATTGTTGGAGTTATAGATAGAACAGACCCATCAGGACAAGAGTCAGCAGTCCATCCGCTTTATAAAACCCTAGTGAGGCCACACCTGGAATACTGCAGCCAATTTGGGTCACCACACTACAAAAAAAGAGGTTGAGACCTTGGAAAAAGTTCAGAGAAGAGCAACTAAGATGATCAAAGGCCTGGAGACTTAAGTAACATCATCAGTGCTATTGAAGAGTGATGTTTACTCTCATTTTATATTCTACTGCAGAGCTCCCCAACCTTTTGGGCTCCAGGGACCAGTTCCGTGGAGAGAGTTTTTTCCACAGACCGGAGGGCACGTGGTTTTGTGTGCTGCCTGCATGCCACGGGTGGGGCTTTGCTTATTTGTGCAGAGCGGTTGCTGGCATGCCGTGGACCGGTACTGGGGACCCTTTTCCTAGTCCAACCCCCTGCTTAAGCAGGAGACTGTAAAGCAGAGGTCCCCACCCTTTTGGGCACCAGGGACCGGTTCCGTGGAGAGAGGTTTTTCCACAGACCAGAGGGTGCGTGGTTTTGTGTGCTGCCTGCATCCCGCGGATGGGGCTTTGCTTGTTTGTGCAGAGCGGTTGCTGGCCTGCCGCGGCCCGGTACTGGGCCACAGACGGGTGTTGGGGACCCCTGTTCTAGTGGCTTGCCCTGTCAGTGTTGATGGAACTGATCTTGGAGATTCATTGGGCTATTTACTGTTAGCTGGACCCCAGAGTTGTTTTTTCAAGAGGCAACTGGACTTCCTTTCTTTTTTCCTCTTGAAGACCTTTCACTTCCCATCCGAGAAGCATCTTCAGTTCTGACGGAATGGTGGGGAATGGAAGGAAGTACAAATCCTTCCGTTCCCCACCATCCAGTCAGAACTGAAGTAGCTTCTGGAATGAGGAGCGAAACATCTTCAAAGCAAAACGAAGGAAGTCCAGTTGCCTCTTGAAAAAAGCACCTTTGGGACAACCGTGACCTGGGTGACGGAGAACCTCCATAGACATTTACTGTTAGTTCCTATTTGCTTTACAGATTCTGAGTAGCAGAATTTCTGAGAATTTCTGAGTACCGATAAAGGAGAATATTTGTAGCTCGGGTTGAAATGAAGGGTCCTTAGTGCTCTCGGAGCTTGGTGGTTTTCTTGCAGATGTTTCATGACCAAACTAGGTAACATCATCAGTCAACAGCACTGATGATATTACTTACTTTGAGTCATGAAACATCTGCAAGAAAACAAGCAAGCTCAGAGAACACCAAACACTCAGTATCCGAGTAGCAGGTAGACATTGATTAAACACGTTTTCGGAAACTGATCAAAGAGAGAAGCAACCTGGAATTCAGGAGAAACTTCCTGACTATGAGGACAATTAACCAGTGGAACAGGTTGCCACCAGAAATCATGGGCGCCCCATTACTGGAGATCTTTAAGAAGAGACTGGACAGTCACTTGTTTGAGATGGTATAGGTTCTCCTGCTTGAGCAGGGGGCTGGACTAGAAGACCTCCAAGGTCCCTTCCAGCTCTATTCTATTCTATTCTATTCCATATTTTCTATTCTATTCCATATATTCTATTCTATTCTATTTCATATTTTCTATTCTATTCTATTCTATTCTATTCTATTCTATTCTATAATATCAGGGTTTCCTTGCAAACTAACAAAGTATGACATTTCTGTGGCAAATCCCCTCCCCTTGCTTGCAGGTAGCCTAGTTTAACCATGTTGGGTCTAAGCAAATTGGTTGAAACCTTGGGTGCACCACAAACCGCTAACCCGGGGGCAATCTTCTCCAATCTGGGGCTCTTCAGATGTGTTAACGCCACAACTTTTGGAGTACCCTTCCAACGCATGGATGAAGGCTGTGGGTGAGAATCCTTATGTTGTGGCCATCAAAGGGATAAAGGATAAGAATGCACCCTGTTTGGGGGGCAACTGTCTCAGAAATTCATCAGGAGACTTTCATTGTTTAACTTTCCGAGTCATCAATTTTGAACAGTCATTAAGCAAACCCATCGTAAGTCAAGGACTGCCCGTAGTTCCATTTTCAGCAAAGTCAGGAGAATCTCCATAATGATAGATTGATTAAAAATCCTTTTTTTTTTCTCCAAAATGGCTCCGTACTATCACCATCATAATAATGATAATAATAAAGTTGGAAGGGACCTTGGAGGTCATCTAGTCCAACCCCCTGCTCAGGCAGGAAACCTTATACCATTGTCCACTCTTCTTAAAAACTTCCAGTGTTGGAGCATTCACCGCTTCTGGTGGCAAGCTGTTCCACTGGTTAATTGTTGTAACTGTCAGGAAGTTTCTCTTTAGTTCTAGGTTGCTTCTCTCCTTGATGAGTTTCCATCCGTTGCTCTGCTAATTTATGGGACTCTCACTTCCTCTTCGCGTAACACCGATGTAACAAAAGGCTGTTTGTGCAACTGAAAAAAAAAAATTCTAAAAAAAAAAAAAAGTCGGAACGCTCTAAAATAATTAAAGAAAGAAACGGGGGGTTGAAGTCAGCTTTATGTTGATTAAACTTCCATTGAACACCAATTATTCTTAAAGCCGGCAGAAATGGCCAATGAGAGGAGCTGCTTGGCGAAGACTCGTTTAAAGATGAAGGACA
The DNA here is from genome assembly GCA_023970755.1 of Azemiops feae. Taxonomy (NCBI): domain Eukaryota; kingdom Metazoa; phylum Chordata; class Lepidosauria; order Squamata; family Viperidae; genus Azemiops; species Azemiops feae. Next base: position 104,397 of record JALGBA010002062.1, read on the forward strand.
TTTCTCCCCCCCCCCCCAAAAAAAAAATCAATAGGTGATTGTTTTAAAAGTGGAGAAACGCTTAGCTCCGTTGCACTGGAGGGTCAGCGAGAACCACAGTTATAAATCATCTGTCTTTTTTCTCTTTTTTTCCCCCCATCAGGAGTCCGTTAATGCCCCATTTTCAATTCACAGATGATGGGAAATGCACAGTGCAATTTGGCAACTGAACCAGGGAACGGGTGCGAGGGGGGGGGCAGTGGCACTATATTTGACACTGGGTTTCGTTTGGAATTTTATTTTATTTTATTTTTACTGCATTAGTGAAAATGCACTCCCGCCCTTAATTGGGGTCAGTCCCTAGCCAAATGCTTGCAAGAGATTTAGTGCTGGATCCAGTCAGGCTTGCTTTAGCCTAAGCTGAATATGAAGAAGGGTTTCGTGGGCTGGAAAAGTAATCAATTGTTCTCGGGGTCTCGACTGCAAATAGGCAACATCATATTGAGGAGCAGGGGGAATTGGTGGATAATCTGTGCCTTTGTCAAAGGTAAGAAAAGAAGGATCGGGATACCGTGTTTCCCCGGAAATAAAACTGGGTCTTATATTAATTTTTGCTCCAAATGATGCACTAGGGGTCATATTCGGGGAAATACGGTACTAAATGCGTCTGTCTGGCTGACGATCTTAAGTGGGGCTTATTTTGGGGGTAAGGCTTATATTCAGGGAAATACGGTACTAAATGCGTCCGTCTGGCTGATGATCTTAAGTGGGGCTTATTTGGGGGGTGGGGCTTATATTCGGGGGAAATATGGTACTAAATACGTCCGTCCGGCTGACGATCTTAAGTGGGGCTTATTCGGGGGAAATACGGTAATAAATGTGTCCGTCTGGCTGGCGATCTTAAATGGGGCTTATTTTGGAGGTGGGGCTTATATTCGGGGGAAATACAGTACTAAATGCGTCCGTCCGGCTGACGATCTTAAGTGGGGCTTATTTGGGGGGTGGGGCTTATATTCGGGGGAAATACGGTACTAAATGTGTCCGTCCGGCTGACGATCTTAAGTGGGGCTTATTCGGGGGAAATACGGTACTAAATGCATCCATCTGGCTGGCGATCTTAAATGGGGCTTATTTTGGAGGTGGGGCTTATATTCGGGGGAAATACGGTACTAAATGCGTCCGTCCGGCTGACGATCTTAAGTGGGGCTTATTTGGGGGGTGGGGCTTATATTCGGGGGAAATACGGTACTAAATGTGTCCGTCTGGCTGGCGATCTTAAGTGGGGCTTATTTGGGGGGTGGGGCTTATATTCGGGGGAAATATGGTACTAAATGCGTCCGTCCGGCTGACGATCTTAAGTGGGGCTTATTTTGGGGGTAGGGCTTATATTCAGGGGAAATACGGTACTAAATGCATCCATCCAGCTGACGATCGGGAAATACGGTACTAAATGCGTCCGTCTGGCTGGCGATCTTAAGGGGCTTATTTTTGGGGTGGGGCTTATATTCGGGGAAATACAGCACCAAATGTGTCCATCCGGCTGACTATCTTAAGTGGGGCTTATTTTGTGGGTGGGGCTTATATTACGAGCATCTTGAAAAATCCTGCTAGGACTTATTTTCCAGTTGGGTCAACTTATTTTCAGGTAGAAAATAAGCCATAAATTTCTTTTGCTAAACAAGGGGGCTGTTGAGTGGGTGGTGCCTCATTTTATGAGCTGTTTTTGCCACGGTTGTTAAGTGAATCATGAAGTCATTAAGCAAACCCAGCTTCTCCCATTGACTTTGCCGGTCGGGAGACACTGAGGAAGATCACAAACGGATGCGGCAACTTTAGTAAATGCATGTAGTCCTCAACTTATGACCACAATGGAGCCCAAAATTTCTGTTGCTAAGCGAGGCAGTGGCTGAGTTTTTGCCCCATTGGACGCCCTTCTTTGTTAAGTGAATCACTGCAGGTGTTAAGTTAGCCACATGGTCGTTAAGTGAATCCAGCTTCCCCGTGGACTCTGCTTGTCAGAAGGTCGCAAAAGGGAAACACGTGATCCCCCCGGGACACGCTGCAACCGTCATAAATACGAGCCAGTGGCCAAGCGTCTGGATTTTGGTCACGTGACCGTGGGGACGCTACAGCGGTCGTAAGTGTGAAAAACGATCATAAGTCACTCTTTCCCATGGCGTTATCACTTCAAACGGTCACTAAGCGAACGGCTGTAAGTCGAGGACTGCCTGGATGTGCTGTTTGCCAAGCACTTGAATTTTGATCACGTGACCAGCGGCAGGGCGCAGTGGCTATAAATGTGAGGACCTGTTGTAAATCCCTTTTTTCAGTGCTGTCGTAACTTTGAACGATCACTAAACGAATGGTTATAAGTCAAGGACTGTCTTCATTTATGTCTGGTTTGTTTGTTTTGGGTTTTTTGATTTGGCCATACTGTGCCCATGGTGCTTAACGGTTCACTTAATGGCAGCAACATTCACTTAACGACCCGAGTGGTCCGTTTTAAGAACCCCTGCTGAAAAGGTCATGAAATCGAGTCGGTCATGTGACCGACTGGTTTGACAAGTTACAACCACAATGGGGGGGACAGGCTGCCTTATACGGTCATAATTCAAGGACCGCCTTAACATTTTCTAAACGTCAAGCTTTCCAACACCCGAACTCGGCCGTAAGGGATATAATAACCAGGCGTGCGCATACAAAACACGTGTGTACGTGACGTCATGCATGTTAGGGGCATCATTGCGCAGTTGGTGCGAATGACCAAATTTCTATCGTGTGACAACCGAAGGCAGATTACAGAAGTCCTGCCCAGTTGTGCGACGCAACTCACAAGATTGTGGCAGCTTATAACAAAGTCACTTAAGGTTTCTTGAAAAAAGATGGGGGGGGGGTTGCTTAATGGCTGCAGATTCACTTCGCCAGCACCCCAAAAACAGTGTCATAAAATCAGGTCGTTGACGTGATGACGTTCAGCTGAGATTCTTAAGAAGAAATCGGACAGCCATTTGTCTGGAATGGGGTAGTAGGGCAGGGGTCCCCAACCCCTGGTCTGTGGCCTAGTACCGGTCCACGGCATGCCAGCAACCGGTCCACACAAACAAGCAAAGCCCCATCCGCGGGATGCAGGCAGCACACAAAACCACGCACTCTGCGGTCCGCGGAAAAACCTCTCTCCACGGAACCGGTCCCTGGTGCCCAAAAGTTTGGGGACCTCTGTAGTAGGGTTTCCTGCCTGAGCAGGGGGTTGGACTAGAAGACCTCCAAGGTCCCTTCCAACTCTGGTTATCCTGTTCTTGTCCTACCTAGAGACTTGTGAGTTTGATGTTTCGGTGGCTTTTGGAAGTGACTTCATTGGTTCTGGAAATACATCTCGTTTATTTGGCCTGAAGTGGTCATTTCTGCAATATGTAATTCAGCTCAGCCTGACTGGGCCATTCTAGGCCGGAGGACCTGTGGATCTTGGCAACTTTTTAAGGTCTGGTTTCTCGGGAAGATCGGTCCTCATTCTCCTGTCCTGGGTGATGCTAACTTGAGCGATGCGCTACGAGTGGTTCCCACCGGCGAGCATCTGGTGCCCATTCAAGAAAGGCAAATCTTTAAAAGAAAGGCTTCAGGCAAATTGCAGTTGGAAGCCATCAATCTATAAGCTGAGGTGGTAACTATAAAAGTTAATGCACACCTCTCTCTCTCTATATATATATATATATCTATCTATCTATCTATCTCACTCACTCACTCACTCACAGAGAGAGAGAGATTTGGGATTTCTTCCTAGCTGAGGCCACCAGGAGGCATGTAGCCATGCCCTTTCCTTGCCTGGACGCAAGGAACTCGAACAATGGGCCCTATCCAACAAAATGAACTTTAATGTGGAGAAAAGCAAAGTTCTACATTTAGGCAGGAAAAATCAAAGGTTTAAGTACAGATTGGGTGAGACCTGGCTCAAAAACAGCAACTGGGAGAGGGACCTTGGAGTTTGAGTGGACGATCACTTGACCATGAGCCAGCAGTGTGCAGCAGCAGCCAAAAAAGCTAACACAATCCTGGGCATAGAATCAAGATCACACGAAGTATTAGTACCGCTTTATAAAACCCTAGTGAGACCACACCGGGAATACTACAGCCAATTTTGGTCACCATGCTATAAAAAAGGTGTTGAGGCTTTGCAAAAAGTTCAGAGAAGAGTAACTAAGATGATCCAAGGCCTGGAGACTTAAAACATACAAAGAACGGCTGCGGGACTTGGGTTTGGATAGTCTAAAGAAAAGAAGAAACAGGGGAGAGATGATAGTAGTCTTCCAGTATCTGAGGGGCTGCCCCAAAGAAGAGGGAGTCAAGCTATTCTCCAAAGCGCCTGAAGGCAGGACAAGAAGCAATGGATGGAAACTCATCAAGGAGAGAAACAACCTAGAACTAAGGAGAAACTTCCTGACAGTGAGAACGATTAACCAGTGGAACAACCTGCCTCCAGAAGCTGTGAATGGAAGTTTTTAAGAAGAGATGGGACAACCATTTGTCTGAAATGGTATAGAGTTTCCTGCCTGAGCAGAGGGTTAGACTAGATGACCCCTAAGGTTCCTTCCAACTTTATTATTCTGGCAGAGTATATTTCCAGCCAAGGATGTTCATTTTAGCAGCCAGACTGAGAAAAGATATGGACTGCTTATGTATGGTACAGATTTTCTTATTTTTCTTCTCATGCAAAATATATATATATATTATTATTATTAGTATTATTATTGTTGAGGGGAAAATGCTGACTCTGTAAACCGCTCAGACAGGGCTGTAAAGCACTGTGAAGCGGTATATAAGTGCTATTCCTATTCCTTCCTTTTCCTTCCTTCCTTCCTCCCTCCCTCCCTTCTTTCCTTCTTTCCTTCCTTCTTTGTTTCCTCCCTCCCTCCTCCAACACTGGAAGTGTTTAAGAACAGACTGGACAACCACTTGTCTGAAATGGTATAGGGTTTCCTGCCTGAGCAGGAGGTTGGACTAGATGACCTCCAAGGTCCCTTCTAACTCTGTTATTATTATTATTATTGATCATCGCACAGTCAGCCAGATGTTCAGACTGGATTTGGCATTTTTGTCTACCCATCGAGTCCTTACCAAGGACCTGGGATAGGCAGATGTGGATGTTTGATGATATTACAGATCTCGTCGCAGGATGGAAGCAGTTCCTAGTAAGGCCGCCTTTGGCAATTGACTGATGGCGAATTTGTCAATGCCGATGATGGTGTTCAAGTGGTGCTCCAGTTGTTTTGGGATTGCACCCAAGGCGCCTATTACTATTGGTACTACCCTTGCTTGCCTTTGCCACAGTCTTTCTATTTCTATTTGTAGGTCTTTGTATTTTGTTATCTTCTCCAGTTCTTTCTCGTCTATTCTGCTGTCTCCAGGCACTGCCACGTCTACTATCCATTGTTGTTGTTGTTGTTATTGCTGTGAGTTAAGGACTATTGTGCCATGTTCGGTTTCCACTAGGTCTTCTTTATTTCCACCACATCCTCTCTTCTCGGTTCCCCCTCCCAACACTTTTTTTTGGGGGGAGGGGGGGGAAGTGTCTGCCACACGTGCCATTCCAGATGGATTTCCACAATGCCCAATTAATACGTTGCCTCTTATTTTAACCCCTGGATTCCAGCCAGCCGTTTTAATGAACCCTGCTTGGCTGACTTTGCAACGATCCTCGGGCTTTCTCTCTCAATCTCTTAAGCATCGTTGCAGGCTTCCCCGTTTCCTCCACCCTCTTAATTCTCTTCAGGAATCTTTTTATCAGTTGCCTTCCAGAGCCGGAAGGGATATTTTCGAGGTTTCCTCCTGTTTTAACATTGCAAGGAAGCCGTCCTTGCCCACCCGCCACAGAACGGGACTGGTCCCCCATTGAACTTTGCACACTCGTGGGCGTTGCTTTCTTGTCTCGAGTTTCAAACAAAAAAATGTTGCTTGTAATAACAACAACAACAATAATAATAATAAAGTTGGAAGGGACCTCGGAGGTCATCTAGTCCAACCCCCTGCTCAGGCAGGAAACCCTATATACCATTTCAGACAAATGGCTGTCCAGTCTCTTCTTAAAAACTTCCAGTGTTGGAGCATTCACCGCTTCTGGAGGCAGGTAGTTCCACTGGTTAATTGTTCTGACTGTCAGGAAGCTTCTCCTCAGTTCCTTCTTGACTAGTTTCCACCCGTTGCTTCTTGTCCTGCCTTCTGGTGCTTTGGAGAATAGCTCGACTCCCTCTTCTTTGGGGCAGCCCCTGAGATATTGGAAGGCTGCTATCATGTCCCCCCTCATCCTTCTCTTCATTAAACTAGAAATACCCAATTCCAGCAACCGTTCCTTATATGTTTTAGCCTCCAGTCCCCTGATTATCTTTGTTGCTCTTCTCTGCACTCTTTCTTTCTCATCTCTTTTTTGATGCCGACCCCAGTACAAATGACTTCTGCATTGTCCATAAACTCCAGGTTTTCTCAGGATGGCCTTGCACAATAATAACGAAGAGGTCAGATGCATGAGCTTAGGCTGTCTTTTATCATCATCATTATTATTGTTATTATTATTATTATTATTATTATTATTCTTTCTGTCTTAACGTCTCTGTGTCTGATGAGTTAAATGAACTGATGGCAAGGTACATATAGGGCAGTGGTGGCGAACCTATGGCACGGGTGCCAGAGGCGGCACTCACAGCCCTCTCTGTGGGCACGCGCGCCCTCGCCCAGCCCCTCCTCTCCCCGTGGCCCCCTCCTCACCAGCAGCCCCCCTGGAGGAGAGTCGCCCCCAGGCACGGCCCGCATGGAGCAGCGCAGCCAAGGACATAGCCGGGCAGCAGAGACAAGACTCCGCCCTCGCGCCCCATAGTGTGCAGATAACGCTGTGGGGTGTGGGCGGAGGGCATGACTGCCTGGGCGATCTGCAGCGGGCCATGGAGGCAGTGCGTGGCCCTGCGGGTGGGTGGGGCAGGGGGCGGGCGGGAGCGGAGCAGGCAGGGTGGGAGGCGGAGCGGGGGGGGCAGTTTTGGGGCACTCGGTCTCTAAAAGGTTCGCCATCACTGATATAGGCCAACTGTTAGACAATCCATTGAAGCAGCCCTGTGGTTTTGGTCGTTCTTTGGGGCACACAGGTAGGAAGAGCAAACATTAAATTCAGACACAATTGCTATACAGGCCTGTGGGAAAAGGTCCTTAGAGTAGCCTCCTGAAGAAATGGTATAGGGCATGGGTCGGCCAGCCGAAGCATCCAACGAGCCGCACGGACCCGTTTCCCTAAAAAAAAAAACCCCTGGGAGCCGCGCCGCATGCGCGCCCGCCCGCGCATGCCCATTCGCGCATGTGCGCGCACCCGCGCATCCCCGTTCGCGCATGCGCACCCGCGCATGCACACCCGCCCGCGCACGTGCGCATGCGCTGCCCAAAATGGCGGCGGAGGCTCCGGAGCCGCAGGTGATGCCTCAAAGAGCCGCATGCGGCTCCGGAGCCGCGGGTTGCCGACCCGTGGTATAAGGTTTCCTGCTTGAGCAGGGGGTTGGACTAGATGACCTCCAAGGTCCCTTCCAACATTATTATTATTATTATTATTATTATTATTATTCATATTTCTCCTCTTTTTCCCCCCCATTCGTTCATGTCCACGTGAACTGCACATCCCTCCAGGGTTTTTTTTTCAAAGGTTTTCCAGAAGTGGTTTGCCATTGCCTCCTATCTAGGGCTGACAGAGAGTGACTGGCTCAAAGTCATCTAGCTGCCTTTGTGCCCAAAGAGGGACTAGAACTCATCAGCTCCTGGTGATTGACCCAAAGTCACCCAACTGGCCTTCCTGCCTAAGGCGGAACTTGAACTCACAATCTCCTAGTGATTGGCCCAAAGTCACCCAGCTGACTTTCAAGCCTAAGACAAAACTAGAACTCACCGTCTCCAGGTGATTGACCCAAAGTCACCCAGCTGGCCTTATGCCTAAGGCAGGACTAGAACTCACAGTCTCCTAGTGATTGGCCCAAAGTCACCCAGCTGGCTTTTATGCCTAAGGTGGGACTAGAACTCACCATCTCCTGGTGAGTGGTCCAAAGTCACCCGGTCTGCTGGCCTTCCTGCCTAAGGCAGGACTAGAATTCCCTGTCTCCTGGTGATTGGCCCAAAGCCACCCAGCTGGCTTTCATGCCTAAGACAAAACTAGAACTCACCATCTCCAGGTGATTGACTCAAAGTCACCCAGCTGGCCTTCCGCCTAAGGCAGGACTAGAACTCACAGTCTCCTAGTGATTGGCCCAAAGCCACCCAGCTGGCTTTCATGCCTAAGACAGGACTAGAACTCACCATCTCCTGGTGATTGACTTAAAGTCACCCAGCCACCTTTCATCCTAAGGTGGGACTAGAACTCACCGTCTCCTGGCCCAAAGTCGGGAGGCCCTGAACAAAGCAGATGAAGTTAGGCACATCTGGCGACTAGATTAACCTGGATGAAATGCCTACACCCCTGTATTTACCCAAAACCCAGTCTCAGCAGCGCCCCCTGCTGAGAAAACGCGGAGACCATTCCAGTTAAATACAGTAATTGAATGGTTTGGCAAGGCCAGGAATATATATATATATTTCCCGTTAGGACAGCAGCGAAGAAAAAAGCAAGCGAAAGGCCCAAAATGAAAACGAATGCAAACACCAGCATCCCCACAGGAGTGATCACAGCCCTGTGTTACACACAGCGATGAAGACATAAAACGTAACGCCATGCTCGGTTCTCCGCCGGCTTAGAAATGAGACAACGGGGGCTGAGTTACATTTATTCCAGGACTAATAACACTGAGTGGAGCTCTTCTTTTCTCTGTTTTTTTTTTTGCCCTTTAATGTTCTAAAAAAATGCCAGAAATCATATGGCCTCAGGAAGAAGACAGGAGTTTGATGGCCGCGAGGCATAAAGGATGCCGTTTCATATTATAGGTATCGTAAACGGCCCAAATGGCCCAAATTGGGCCTTAAGGTTTCCTAGGGAGAGCTTAATATGGACATCAAGTTTGCTACAGCAACAAAATTCTACAGGAAAAAATAAAACAATCCTTCCTTTCCATCCTCCGGGTACTTTGGGACTGTGTTTTTCATGCTGGTTAGGAATTCTGTTTAGATAGATAGATAGATAGATAGATAGATAGATGGATGGATGGATGGATGGATGGATGGATGGATGGATGGATGGATGGATGGATGGATGGATGGATGGATGGATGGATGGATGGATGGATGGATGGTAGATGATAGGTAGGTAGATGATAGGTAGGTAGATAGATGATAGATTAGATAGATAGATAGATAGATAGATAGATAGATAGATAGATAGATAGATAGATAGATAGATAGATAGATAGATAGATACACAGATAGAAAAAAAGAAATAGATAGCAAACAGTTGATAGGAATAGAGATAGAGACATAGATAGGCAGACACATAGATAGGATAGATGATTGGTAGGCAGGTAGGTAGGTAGGTAGATAGATAGATAGATAGATAGATAGATAGATAGATAGATAGATAGATAGATAGATAGATAGATAGATAGATAGATAGATAGATAGATAGATAGATAGATATAATATTTTATTAGTTTTCTACATTTACAATTCATAAGTGCTTGTGGTAAACAATGCATTGTCTGGTCCATTTGTTTTACTTAATAAAACACCTTAAATTCTTAATCTCTACCCCGTTTTTCCAGCCATTGATGAAACACATCCCATATTTGAAAATATTCTGTGTCTTCTTTTTCTTTAATCTTCAGCGTAAGTCTATCCATTTCTGCACCGTCCAGTATTTTCTTGATCATCTCTTCTTCAGATGGCGTCTCTTCATTTTTCCAATACTGAGCAAATACAATTCTTGCTGCTCTTAATGCATTCAACATTAAATATACACTTCCTTTATCATATTTTCCTGACAATACACCTAATAAAAAATAGTTCTGGTTTAAAATCTACATGTTTTCTTAACATCTTTTTTTTAGCCAAATATGTATTTTTGTCCTTTTTTTCTTTTCTTTTTTTTTGCTTTAGGGCACATCCACCTGGTTTTTGATTGCGCTTCCATCAGTTACTAGGCATGTTTTTAAACATTTTTTGCTAATCTCGCAGGTGGTTAAGAGCCATCTATAAAACATTGTATATCAATTTTCTTTATAAGTAGTTGCCATTGTTAATTTATAATTTATCTCCCAAAGATTTTGCCATTTTTTCTCATTCTGTGTTGTGCCCAGGAATTCTGGATCTTGTTGTTTCGACGTGGCTAAGGGGCATCAGCTTGAGGAAGTTGGGTTGCCCCCCGAATTGTTGAGTTTGCACAGCACACACTTGAGTTTGGATGTACAGGCAGTCTATTCACCTTACGACCACAATTGGGCGCAAGATTTCCGTTGCTAAGCGAGACAGTTATGACCTTCTTAGGGTGTGGCATTCCATTCCTGCCGGCAAGAAAACGGATTATGCATCAGTCGTGCGGATTTGCCCCCCAAAATAAGAAAGAGAGCGAGGAGGTGTGGGTGACCGTGCGTGTTGCGCGGTTTCGGCAGGCAATCTCAGTTGTGGTCCGCGGCACATCTGCCCTTCCTTGCGCTGCCTCTTCTGTCTGCTGCATCTTTTGAGAAACTGACTTGTCTCCTAATCTGATTGTGACGTTCAGCTTTATTAGTGCGGGGCATGAAGAGACTCTTGTCAGGGAAGCCGGAGGACATTCTGGAATTGATCATCCTGCAGGAATAATCACTTGGGGTTTATTAGCTGGGGAGTCCATCTGTTTCCCTTCCCTCGGTCCGATCCCTAAGAGATGTCTCCAGGCTATCGCTCTTCTTTGGGGTGGCGAGAAAGATGGGGGCTAATGATGGATTTTGTGTTCTATCCCGCTGGTCCTCCCACCCCTCTCTCTCTCTCTCTCTCTCTCTCTCTCTCCCCCTCTCCCTCTGTCTGTCTATCCATCCATCCATCCCATCTATCTATCTATATCTATCTATCTATCTATCTCTTTCTCTCTCCCTCTTCTGCTCTCTCTCTCTTTCTTTTTCTCTCTTTCTCTCTCCTCCCTCCTTCCCTCCCTCCCTCCGCTATTTTAAGAAGAGAAGGTTTCCATAAGGATATTGTAAGAGCGAGAGAAATGTAGCTGATTTTCGTGAAACTAATGTAATTTTTTAACTCCAGAAAACAAATATGGACTTCAACCTCCTATATACTTGTATGCAAAAAAGAAAAGGGCGGGAAGGGGATGGGATGGGATAGGAAGGAAGGAAGGAAGGAAGGAAGGAAGGAAGGAAGGAAGGAAGGAAGGAAGGAAGGAAGGAAGGAAGGAAGGAAGGAAAAGGGGAGGAGAGGGAGGGAAGGAAGGAAGGAAAAGGGGAGGAGAGGGAAGGAAGGAAGGAAAAGGGGAGGGAAGAGAGGAAAGGAAATAGAAAGAAAGGAAAGAAAAAAGAGGAGAAAGGAAAGATAAAAGAAGGGGAAATGGAAGGGAAAGGAGAAAAGAAAGGAATAAGGAAAGGAAAAGAAAAGAAAAAACATTGCAACAAGCATATTTTCATATTACTTTGGCTTATTAATTCCTGTGTGGGTGCATGAACACTGGAGGCAGAGGGGAACGGCATGCGCATGATGACATCCTGGTGTGTGTGTATGTGTGTTTGTGTCAGAGCAGCATTCGGAGAGGGGAGTTACTGTGATTTCGCTGGAGGCCATTGCAGAGTTAATACATACCAGGTAGTTCTCAATTTACAACCGTAAGTCGTAAGTCGGGACAACGATAAATCAGGTCACCCGTGAAGTGACTGACCTGATTGTGTTACCTTTTTTGTGGCACTGGTTGTAAAGCGAATTAGCCATTAAGCGAATCCTCGCTTCGCTACGGGCGTGCCTTTGCGCGAAACCAGAAGTAAAGGCTAGTTTTCAGCCACACGGTTGTGAGTCACAAGTGTGGAATGCTGCAAACAGCAATAAATGAGTCTCCAGTGCTTGAGGTTTGGTGACATTACATTACCAGTGGTCAGATCTAGAACGTTCTAGGTTAGTCTGTCAGAACTTCAGACAGTCGCTAAGCAGCCACTCGTAAGTCAAGGACTATTTGTAGGTCAGGGGTCTTCAAACTTGGCCCTTTGATGACTGGTGGACTTCAACTCCCAGAATTCCTCAGTCGGCCATTTTGATGAAACTGCAGGCTTGGATCCAGACCAGGGGTCTTCAGACTTGGCCCTTTTATGACTGGTGGACTTCAACTCCCAGAATTCCTCAGTCGGCCATTTTGATGAAAGTGCGGGCTTGGATCCAGACCAGGGGTCTTCAGACTTGGCCCTTTTATGACTGGTGGACTTCAACTCCCAGAGTTCCTCAGTCTGCCATTTTGATGAAACTGCGGGTTTGGATCCAGACCAGGGGTCTTCTGACTTGACCCTTTTATGACTGGTGGACTTCAACTCCCAGAATTCCTCAGCCAGCATGCCTGGCTGAGGAATTCTGGGAGTGGAAGTCCACCAGTCATAAAAGGGCCAAGTTTGAAGACCCCTGTTGTAGATAGTGGTTTCCCTCACTGAGGTGGTCGTTGCTCACAGTTCTAACAGGATGTGCATAAATCAAAAGAGCCCCAGAATTACTCTTGAGTTACCTCCCTTTCTTAATATATACACGGCTTATTTAAATTTGCTTCACCTCATCACTGCTGAGTAAGAACTCCTCAAAGCTGATAGTAGTGGTAGAAAAAGCAACAGGCATGATTCCGAAGGCAACAGCTCTGTAAAATCGGGACCTTAGAAACTGTGTTGCGTTTATTTAAGATGCATGGCAGAAGACTGAAAGGAACCAATAAAAAAAAATTAATTTAGCTTGGAAGAGTTCTGGAAGAAAGCCTTGCCAATTTTATGAGCCCCGGGCATTCAAGGTCTCCACAAAAGGGAGACCCAGCAGATTCATGTTTAGTGATATGGAACATTTGTGTGGCTGCCCAACTCAAATGTTGTGCAAAATTGGAAAATGGTATTTGATCCCCAGACATTTAAAGCTTTAGAAACCATAAACAGAACCCTGTCTGTTTGTCTATCTATCTCTTCCTATATCTGCAGTATCTATTTCTTTCTATAGTATTTATCATCTGTCTGTCTGTCTGTCTATCTATCTATCTATCTATCTATCTATCTATCTATCTATCTATCTATCTATCTATCTATCTATCTATCTATTCCTATATCTGCAGTATTTCTATTTTTCTATAGTATTTATCTCTATCATCTGTCTATCTATCTATCTATCTACCTACCTATATGTCTGTCTGTCTGTCTGTCTGTCTATATCTATCTATCTATCTATCTATCTATCTATCTATCTATCTATCTATCTATCTATCTATCTATCTATTCCTATATTTGCAGTATCTCTATCTTTCTAAATATTTATCTCTAATCTGTCTGTCTATCTATCTATCTATCTATCTATCTATTCATCTGTGCCTGTTTATCCATCTTTCTCTCTTTATCCGTATTCATCCAACTTTCCACTCCTTGTCTGTCTATCTATCTAGCTATCTCTATCTAGCTATCTTATATGGCACTTCAGTCATGAGTGATCATATCTCAAAAATAATACAATCAGTAACAAAAATATAAACTATCCTGTCAGATCACACTGAGAAAAACTCATCTAAAATAATAATACTTCCTGACAGTTAGAACAATTAACCAGTGGAACAACCTGCCTCCAGAAGCAGTGAATGTTCCAACACTGGAAGTTTTTAAGAAGAGACTGGACAGCCATTTGTCTGAAATGGTATAGGCTTTCCTGGCTGAGCAGGGGGTTGGACTTGATGACCTCCAAGGTCCCTTCCAACTTTTTATTATTATTATTATTATTATTATTATTATTATTATTATTTCATTACCACTTAATACGGGGGGGGGGAGAATCCAATTCTTAGTTACTTTTTTCGTATCTTGTTCTTCGAAAGAAAATGAGTAATAACCAGGGCATCTGGGAAGTTTTCACATCATGCTAAACTAGTATTGTTTGTTTGGATTTGGCTTAGCAAGGTGTAGGAATCCAACCCTTGTCCTTGTAAAATTTACAATATCTGGGCTGTAGACATCCAGAGAGACAGTAGATGGCAGTAAAGTCATCCAGAAAACTGACTCTTTGCTGCCATCTAGCGATCAGTCAAATTTACCAATCCAGATATGTAAGTAAGCAAAGCAAGCCATCCCTTCATGCTTACAGTCGTGTATTCTTGTACTCACCTTAGTGATTTATTTAACAAAACCATGGTTTGTTTAAGCAAATGTTAAAGCCATTGGAAAACCACACCATGCTTCAGAGACAAATTCATTCTTAAAGCTCAGGTGTTCTTATTAGTTTTCCTTGGCAGGTGAGGGATGCTGCGGTATTTACCGGAACGTGAAATGTAATGGTTGTGCTATCTATATTTTAGAACTTAATTTAAAATTGTCATGGAAGCTGAATAAGCCTTGCTTTAAGAAGAAGAAGAAGAATTATTTCTCCCTGTTATAGTTGTAGAATACTAATTCCCACCTCTCCTTTGGGTTGCAAAGAAAGACATAAGCGATCCGTTTACGGGCAACCCAACTTCACCTCCCCTTTTCAAAAGAAGGTTTCCAGGATATCTTACTTCTCCCTTGCTCTTTATTCAAGATAGTAATCAAAATGCAAATAACCTGACCCGGCTAATGTTTTGAGGTGTATTGTGCTGCAAATGAACGGCGTAGCGGAATTAAAAAGCGAGAGATTGCTCGGGAGAGAATAATGCGCCAGTTGACAGGGGAAAAAAAAATCAGTTCAATTTGGAAACAAACGAAATAGCCGAGGATTTTCTTCAGAAAAAGTTGTGTTAAAGGACCATCAACTATTCAGTGATTGAATCCCAGTTGTAGGTTTTTTTAGATGAAAATGGGAAGACCCCAGTTGTAAATACTTGACAGAATAACAGAATTGGAAGGGACCTTGGAGGTCTTCTAGTCCAACCCCCTGCTCAGGCAGGAAACCCTATAACATTTCAGATAAATGTCTGTCCAGTCTCTTCTTAAAACCTTCCAGTGTTGGAGCATTCACAACTTCTTGAGGCAGGTTGTTCCACTGGTTAATTGTTCTCATTGTCAGGAAACTTCTCCTCAGTTCTAGGTTGCTTCTCTCCTTGGTTAGTTTCCATCTATTCCATCCATTGTCTTCAACTTACGACCACAATGAAGCCTGCCCATCATGCTCATAAGTCATGACAGTCATAAAATGTGACAGATCTGATTTTATAACCTTTTTTTTTTTTTGCAATGGGACCAATCGAGGGACGCAGCTTTGCCTAAACCCAGACGTGTAACTTTTCAGCAAAACCGTCATAAAATGTGGTCATGGGAAGTTGTGAACACCGCCATTTTGCCGACCAGTCATGTGACTGCAGGGGGTGGGGCCTGGACCATTGGAACTTGGAATCTGGGTTGTAAGTAACCCCGTGGTAGATCCGTCGTAATTTCAAAATGACCAGTCATATGTTAAGGACTACCTGTGCATGATTTGGAAATACAAGGGCTGCATATTATAGGTGTGACATGGTAAAGAGCAATTGCAATTGTAGAACTAGGGGTGGCTGCAGGTTGTGGTTAAAAAAACTCAAGCCACAATGGTTTGATCAAAGATTAACTAATTTTCTCTGTGTGTGTGTTGCATGCACATCTTCCTTTCCTTGATGAGCTTCCATCCGTTGCTTCTTGTCCTGCCTTCAGGTGCTTTGGAGAATAGCTTGACCCCCTCTTTTTTGTGGCAGCCCCTCAAATATTGGAAGACTGCTATCCTGTCACCCCCAAGTCCTTCCTTTCATTAAACTAGACATACTCAATTCCTGCAACGGTTCTTTGTGTGTTTTTAGCCTCCAGCCCCCTAATCATCTTTGGTGCTCTTCTCTGCATTCTTTCTAGAGTCTCAACATCTTTTTTATAATATGATGACCAAAAACTCGATGCAGCATTCTAAGCGTAGTCTTACAAAGGCTTTATAAGGATGTACTAACATTTCACGCGATCTTCATTCTGTCCCTCTGTTAATGCAGCTTAGGATTGCATTGGCTTTTTTGGCGGCTAGCCACACACTGCTGGCTCATATTTAAGTGATTGTCCACTAGGACCCCGAGATCCCTCAGGCAGTTACTGCTATTGAGCCAAGTTTCACCTAATCTGTACATTTGGGGTTTTTTGCCTAAGTGTAAGACTTTAGTTTTCCGTACATTGAATTTCATTTTGTTGGATAGGGCCCAGTGTTCAAGTCTTTCAAGATCCATCTGGATCTTGAGCCTATCTTCTGGTGTGTTGGCTATTCCTGCAAACTTTGTGTTGTTTGATGTAGTTCCATCAAGGACTACTCGTTGAGTACAGTTTGTCAGCCAATTACAAATCCATCTGGTGGCGATGCTGTTTCCCCCATTTTTTTTAGCTTACCAAGAAGTAAGTTGTGGTCTACTTTGTCGAATGCCTAGCTGAAGTCTAAGTATACTATGTCCACAGCATTTTGCTTGTCCACTAATTTAGTCACTTGGTCAAACAATAAAATAAGATTGGTTTGGCATGATCAGTTTTGAACAAACCCTTATTGGCAAAACTGGATGCAATATCCCAAGTGTTTTCTTACCCCAAAGCACTATAAAAGTGGTACTAATCTTGGTTTATTGGTACCGTAGAGTAGAGTAGAGTAGAGTAGAGTAGAGTAGAGTAGAGTAGAGTAGAGTAGAGTAGAATAGAATAGAATAGAATAGAATAGAGCTGGAAGGGACCTTGGAGGTCTT
Organism: Azemiops feae; assembly: GCA_023970755.1. Lineage (NCBI taxonomy): Eukaryota > Metazoa > Chordata > Lepidosauria > Squamata > Viperidae > Azemiops > Azemiops feae. Next base: position 121,159 of record JALGBA010002062.1, read on the forward strand.
CTAGTCCAGCCCCCTGCTCAAGCAGGAGGACCTATACCATCTCAGACAGAACCTACACCGTTTCAGACAGGTGAATCTCCAGTCTCTTCTTAAAAATCTCCAGTGATGTAGCATCCACAATTTCTGGAGGCAAGCTGTTCCACTGGTTAATTGTCCTCACTGTCAGGAAGTTTTTCCTTAATTCCAGGTTGCTTTTCTCTTTGGTCAGTTTCTATCCATTGTTTCTCGTCCTTCCCTCTGGTGCTTTGGAGAATAACTTGCCCCCTTCATCTTCTTTGTGGCAGCCCCTCAGATACTATCATGTCACCCCTATTTCTTCTTTTCTTTAGACTGGCCAAACCCAAGTCCCTCAGCCGTTCTTCATATGTTTTAGTCTCCAGGCCTTGGATCATCTTAGTTGCTCTTCTCCGATTTTTTCCCAAACTCTCAACATCTTTTTTTGTGATATGGTGACCAAAATGGGCTGCAGTATTCCAGGTCTGGTTGGTCTTACTAAGGCTTTGTAAAGCGGTACAAAAGCATGATCAGAGAGAAACCTCCCAGCTTCTGACCGGACCTCTGCTGCCTTCCAGGAGGTTTTCGTTTCCAGCTAACAGATTTGACAGAACCTTTTTGGAAAGTTCCTCCTCGGCCAAAACTTTCCCGCTGGCGAAGACAGGCATACAAGCCCAAAGTGCGTTGACGGGTGTTTTGATCCACACCTGTTGCATTCCAGAATCGGTTCTCGGGGCAGAAAATGTGCGTTCAAGCCACTTCCGGTGCTCTTTCCACCGAATATCTGTCTGCGCTTTCCGTTCACAACTTGTCAACACCTTTGGTTATTATAAGTAGCCCGCTCCTCAAAGCAGGCCTTGCCAGAGGAGTGGGCTGACATCAATATACAAGGAAGCCGCCTTGGACTCTTCCGGATGTTTTCAGTTTATGATCGAGGATAATTTTTAGGTTCCAGTTTGGAGCCTCTGTCCTGAAGGATACAGGGGGTCCTTGACTTAACACCATTCATTTAGTGACCGTTCGAACTGAAAAAAGTGACTTATGACCATTTTTCACACGACTATTGCAGTATCCCCATTCCATTCCCTATTTTCTTTATTCTGTTCTATTTCTATTCTATTTTACTCTATTCCATTCCATTCCATTCCATATTTTCTATTCGATTCGATTCCATTCCATATTCTTTCCTATACTATTCTTCATTTCTCTATTCTATTCTATTCTTCATTTCTGCATTCTATTCTATTCTATTCTATTCTATTCTATTCTATATTTCTCTATTCTATTTCTATTCTAGTCTAGTCTATTCCATTCTTCTATTCTAGTCTAGTCTATTCTATTCTTCATTTCTCTATTCTATTGTATTTCTATTCTAGTCTATTCTATTGTATTCTACTCTACTCTTTCTGAGAATCGGTAAGAGTGATTCTCAACGAGTCAACAATTCTCAGAACGAATGCTAACGACCAGATGACTGCAAGGAATATAATTTGTTCCATCCTCCACCAGGATGGACGAATAATAGGCCATTTGTCAGACAGCCATTTGTCTGAAATGGTATAGGGTTTCCTGCCTGAGCAGGGGGTTGGACTAGATGACCTCCAAGGTGGCTTCCAACTTTATTATTGATCATCGCACAGTCAGCCAGATGTTCAGACTGGATTTGGCATTTTTGTCTACCTATCGAGTCTTTCCCAAGGACCTGGGATAGGCAGATGTGGATGTTTGATGGTATTACAGATCTCGTCGCAGGATGGAAGCAGTTCCTAGTAAGGCCGCCTTTTGCAATTGACTAATGGCGAATTTGTCAATGCCGATGATGGTGTCCAAGTGGTGCTCCAGTTGTTTTGGGATTGCACCCAAGGCGCCTATTACTATTGGTACCACCCTTGCTTGCCTTTGCCACAGTCTTTCTATTTCTATTTGTAGGTCTTTGTATTTTGTTATCTTCTCCCGTTCTTTCTCGTCTATTCTGCTGTCTCCAGGCACTGCCACGTCCACTATCCAGACTTTTTTGTCTTTCTTATCGACAATTGTTAAGTCCGGGGTATAGGCCATTTGTCAGACAGCCATTTGTCTGAAATGGTATAGGGTTGGACTAGATGACTTCCAAGGTCCCTTCCAACTTTATTATTATTATTATTATTCATCAACGATTTGGACGAGGGGATAGATGGGGAACTCATCAAATTTGCGGATGACACCAAGCTGGCAGGAATAGCCAACACTCCAGAAGACAGGCTTAAGATACAGGAGGACCTGGACAGACTTGAACACTGGGCGCTATCTATCAAATGAAATTCAATGGTGAAAAAAGTAAGGTTCTACATTTAGGCAAGAAAAACCAAATGTACAGGTATAGTATAGGGGGTACCTTGCTCAATAGTAGTAACTGTGAGAGGGATCTCGGAGTCCTAGTGGACAATCACTTAAATATGAGCCAGCAGTGTGCTGCAGCTGCCAAAAAAGCCAACACAGTGCTGGGCTGCATTAACAGAGGATAGAATCAAGATCACGTGAAGTATTAATACCACTTTACAATGCCTTGGTAAGGCCACACTTGGAATACTGCATCCAGTTTTGGTCACCACGATGTAAAAAAGATGTTGAGACTCTAGAAAGAGTGCAGAGAAGGGCAACAAAGATGATTAGGGGACTGGAGGCTAAAGCATATCAGGAACGTTTGCTGGAATTGGGTATGTCTAGTTTAATGAAAAGAAGGACTAGGGGTGACATGATAGCAGTATTCCAATATCTCAGGGGTTGCCACAAAGAAGAGGGAGTCAAGCTATTCTCCAAGGCGCCTGAGGGCAGGACAAGAAGTAATGGATGGAAACTAGTCAAGGAGAGAAGCAACCTGGAACTGAGGAGAAACTTCCTGACAGTTAGAACAATTAACCAGTGGAACAACCTGCCTCCAGAAGTTGTGAATGCTCCAACACTGAAAGTTTTTAAGAAGAGACTGGACAGCCATTTGTCCGAAATGGTATAGGGTTTCCTGCCTGAGCAGGGAGTTGGACTCAATGACCTCCAAGGTCCCTTCCAACTTTATTATTATTATTATTATTATTATTATTATTATTATTATTATTATTATTATTATTATTATTATTATTATTATTATTATTATTATTATTATTATTATTATTATTATTATTCGGCTTTTGGGGTCCTCCTAAATGAAAACTGTAAGGATTTGTGGATTCTCCAGCAAGCTACAACCACATGTTTTCCCCACCCCCCTATTTGAAACCTAGGGAAAAGGTTAATTTCCCCCAAGGTGGCATTTCCTGTTGCCAGCTTGTCTTCCTTCCATGTCATCTCTTCTCCTTTGATGAATTCTTCACCTGCCACCATCTGTGGACCCAGCATTTAAGAGAGGACCAGCCTGGCTTCCTAACCGGGGCCAAAGTAAATTAGAAACCAAAGTGATTTCTCAAGGCACAATTCCAGGGGTCCCGTGGAGAGCTAATGATGCATTCAAGGGGTGGGCGAAGAAGGCCTTTGAAGTTGCTTGTCAGATTTGTAACAGCTCCCCGGGAGGAGAGCTTGGTGTGACCTTGCTAAGCTCTGGAGGTTGCAGCCCAGGTTACATGTCCCTGTATCGCCCCCCCCCCCCCCCCCCGTCTCGGCTATTTCTTTGGAGGGAGCCGAATCAAAATATTGAAAGTATTGACTACCCCCCCCAGGAGAGGGGGGGGTAAACCTCTCTGGTGTTTGACCTTTGAAGCAATCTAGGACCGTCAATAAAAAAAAAAAAATCGGGTGGTTAGATGGTCGGGCCTGCTGCCAATTTTGCTGTCGGGAGGATTTTGAGCCTTGAAGCGAAGATCTGAGTAACCATGGCA
>JALGBA010002062.1:127500-192500 GCA_023970755.1 Azemiops feae
GGGAGTTGAAGTCCATAAGTCTTAAATTGTCTGTGGAGATTCTCACTCATCCAGGTCGTGGTTGTCCCAAATGTGTTGTTGTTGTTTTTCCCCTCAAAAGGCAACTGGAGTTCCCTTAACTATTAGACTGATCAGTGGATCTGGTACAGCTGCGTGTTTCTTTAGCACGGCAAACATTTTAAAAATATAAAGAGAAGGAGAAACAGAACGAAGAAGAGGAATAGTGTCCTAATAACATTCGGAACAGAGTTGCTGTCATTCCTGTAGGCAAGGAGGGTAAATCAGATGCCTTTTTAATGTAAGAGGGGAGCAAACCAAGGCTTTAACATTTTGTGTCACCTGATGGGCAGCTAAATGTCTATGGAGATTCTCGGTCATCTATTTAGAGTAGAGTAGAGTAGAATAGAATAGAATAGAATAGAATAGAATAGAATAGAATAGAATAGAATAGAATAGAATAGAATAGAATAGAATAGAATAGAATAGAATAGAAGAATAGAATATAGAATAGAATAGGAATAGAATAGAAGAATAGAATAGAGAATAGAGAATAGAATAGAAAATGGAAAATGGAATGGAATGGAATAGAAAATATGGAATAGAATGGAATAGAATAGAATAGAATAGAATAGAATAGAATAGAATAGAATAGAATAGAATAGAATAGAATAAATGGAATAGAATTAGAATAGAATAATTTAATAATAATAATAAATAATAATAATAATAACAACAACAACAATTGGTGTGCTACAGCTGCCAAAAAGGCCAACACAGTGCTAGGCTGCATTAACAGAGGGATAGAATCAAGATCACGTGAAGTATTAATACCACTTTACAATGCCTTGGTAAGGCCACACTTGGAATCCTGCATCCAGTTTTGGTCACCACGATGTAAAAAAGACATTGAGACTCTAGAAAGAGTGCAGAGAAAGAGCAAGAAAGATGATTAGGGGACTGGAGGCTAAAGCATATAAGGAACGGTTGCTGGAATTGGATATGTCTAGTTTAATGAAGAGAAGGACGAGGGGGGACATGATAGCAGCTTCCAATATCTCAGGGGCTGCCCCAAAGAAGAGGGAGTTATTCTCCAAAGCACCTGAAGGCAGGACAGGAAGCAATGGATGGAAACTAATCAAGGAGAGAAGCAACCTGGAACTGAGGAGAAACTTCCTGACAGTTAGAACAATTAACCAGTGGAACAACCTGCCTCCAGAAGCGGTGAATGCTCCAACACTGGAAGTTTTTAAGAAGAGACTGGACAGCCATTTGTCCGAAATGGTATAGGGCTTCCTGCCTGAGCAGGGGGTTGGACTAGATGACCTCCAAGGTACCTTCCAATGTTGTTGTTGTTGTTGTTGTTGTTGTTATTATTATTATTATTATTATTATTATTATTATTATTAAATTAATTTCCTCCCAGCCATAAACTGTCGTCTCTTCCTTCGTTCTTAAACCCACTAACTTTATTTTTAGCTTACTGAAAAATCAGTCGTAGCTTTAAGATGGGAAAAGATCCCTTGAAATAAGCATAAGTTCCTGGATCATAAGTTGCAGATCCCTGTACTAAGAAGTTGCGTTACTTGTTTGCTACACTCAAGTATTCATTCATCTTGATCTAAAATGATACAGATAGTCCTCGACTTAACAACGGTTCGTTTAGTGACCATTCAAAGTTACAACGGCACTGAAAAATGAGGACCATTTTTTTCACCGTTACAACTTTTGCAGCATCCCCATAATCCGGTGATCAAAATTCAGCCGCTTGGCAACTGACTCACATTTATGACGGTTACAGTGTCCCGTGGTCATGTGATCCCCTTTTGCGACCAGCAACGTCAATGGGGGAAGCCAGATTCCCTTAACAACCAGTTTACTAATTTTAACAACGGCAGGGATTCATTTAAGAGCTGTGGTAAAAATGGGGCAAAACTCGCTTAACAAATGTCTCACTTAGCAACGGAAATTTGGGGCCTCCATTGTGGTCGTATAAGTTGAGGACCCCCTGAATTCCTGCCTTTGACTGGGTAAACATGCAAGCCCTCGTGGAAAGCCACCAACAAACAACGAAGCAATTATAGTCTTTCCTCCTTTTCTTTTAAAAATAGACGCGTGAGGCAATCGTTGTTGGCTGTGAATCAATGTTTATGTTACCTTCCTTAGGCAAAATGAGTAAAAGCTAATTTTTTCATTTAAAAAAATCCCAATTCTCATTAGCATGAAACAGCATTATTAGAAGCAGACTTCTAATGGCTGAATCTGGATTTATTTGCCCACTTAGTCATCATTATTCTAGTGTTTTTCTGGCAGGTGCAGGCCGGAGAAACAAGGATCAACAAGCGCCATCTTGTGCAATCAGATGCAGTATCTGGGTCTCACTGGGCATTTTTACATGTCCGCATTTATTGCATGGTGGCATCGTTGCTTCAGCCGTCCACACGGACGCTTGCCATCTATGTTAAAGTGGAGGGCGGTGTGGGGTGCTGCTCGTAGAACAGGAGTCTCCAATCTTGGCAACTTTATGACTTGTGGACTTCAACTCCCAGAATTCCTCAGCCAGCCATGCTGGCTGAGGAATTCTGTGAGTTAAAAGTCCACAAGTCTTCAAGTGGCTGGGGAATTCTGCTTCATGCTGGCTCAGGAATTCTGGGAGTTGAAGTCCACCAGTCATAAAGGGGCCATGGTTCCCCCATGCTGGCTCAGGAATTCTGGGAGTTGAAATCCACCAGTCATAAAGGGGCCATAGTTCCCCCATGCTGGCTCAGGAATTCTGGGAGTTGAAGTCCAGAAGTCATCAAGGGGGCCATAGTTCCCCCATGCTGGCTCAGGAATTCTGGGAGTTGAAGTCCGCCAGTCATAAAGGGGCCATAGTTCCCCCATGCTGCCTCAGGAATTCTGGGAGTTGAAGTCCAGAAGTCATCAAGGGGGCCATAGTTCCCCATGCTGGCTCAGGAATTCTGGGAGTTGAAGTCCACCAGTCCTAAAGGGGCCATAATTCCCCCGTGCTGGCTCAGGAATTCTGGGAGTTGAAGTCCACCAGTCCTAAAGGGGCCATAATTCCCCCGTGCTGGCTCAGGAATTCTGGGAGTTGAAATCCAGAAGTCATCAAGGAAGCCATGGTTCCCCCATGCTGTCTCAGGCATTCTGGGAGTTGAAGTCCACCAGTCATAAAGGGGCCATGGTTCCCCACCTCTGTTTTAGATGGATTGGCAGGTGTCGAGCATAGAGCACTTACCCCCTTAGTCATCATCTTTGTTTTATCTATTTTCCAGGAATTACCAGTTCTCACCTAAAAGCAGACCAGGCTTTGCACCACGGTAAGAATGAATGTTCTGCTTCGGCTGCAGTGACACGTCGGAAACCAGCAGCTCTCAACGGCATGGCCGTGTCTTCAACACCCATCTTATCACTCTTACCTTCTCCACCAGCAGTAGAAACAGGTAAACTGTCACAAATACGAGTCAGTTGCCAAGCGTCCAAATTTGGATCAGGTGACCGCGGGGATAAAACAGCCGGAAGTCACTTTTTTTCAGTAACTTTAAACGGTCACTAAATGACTTACCTGGAGTTTCTCCGTCATAGAATCGTACCTATAATAGGTTGATTAAAAACCTGTCTTAAATCCAAGATACCTATTTGATCTTTCTTAAAATCTCCTGTCGAACATGGCTGTTTTCCATCAAACCTATTTCGTGAAATCCTCCCTATTAGAATCAAGTTAAGGATCGCTTCTTGGTGTCTTCTTCCATGCTTTTTGTAAGAGGGAAAAAAATGTCAGATTTTCCTAGAAGCCAGCCTGCGTTGCAGAGTTTGTTCTGAACAGATGCTGTTAGGATTAAATTCTCCCATCGCAACTACTTGGTTCTAAGATCTGCCGTTGCTTTCTGAAAGATTTCATCCACATTTCTTTGACTTAAGTGCTCAGAAGACATCAACCACCACCGTATGGCTTTCAATTCCATTCTGCACTTATTTATCCAGATGTTCTCAAGAGCATGCTCCAGTTTTAATTCCCTTGCCTCTTTGAAGGAGTCGTTTTCCTCAGATGCTCTGTTCCAGTCAGGTAGTCCTCGACCTTTGACCACAACGGAGCCTGTTGCTAAGCGAGACAGGTATTAAGGGTATTTTGCCCCATTTTACGACCTTTTTTGACACCGTTGCTAAGTGAATCACTGCGGCTGTTAAGGTACTAACACCGTTTGTTAAGTGAAACTGGCTCCCCCCCCCCATTGACGTGGCTTGTCAGAAGGTCGCAAAAGGGGATCACGTGACCCCGGGGGGACGCTGCGACCGTCATAAGTACAGGCCAGTCACCCAAGCATCCGAATTTTGATCACGTGACCGTGGGGAGGCTGCCACAGTTGTAAGTGTGAAAAACGGTCATAAGTCACTTCTTTTCAGTGCCGTTGTAACTTGGAACGGTCACTCAATGGACTGTTGTAACTTGACTTCCTGTACCATTTATATTTATTAAGTCATAATTGACTTTTTTGTGTAGGTGGTCTGCAACTATGGCCAGTCGCTCGGTACTAGGGCCCCCTCCACCCACCCACGAGACACGTCGTGCTCCGTTTAATGACCTGCACAGTCATTTAACGACTGCATTGAGAGGTGGGATTATTGACCTGCGGGGTTGCAGGCTCCATTACAGTCGTAGATTGAGGATTCTATAAGTACGAGGTTTCCCAGGGCTTCCCCCATCTATGAGACACCCTCTGCCCAATTAGTAACCTTCACTTAACAACTAGGCGGGGATGAGGGTCATTAAATAAGGCAATCACATGGTCAGCTTGCTTAATGACTAGGAGGCCGACTTGAGGCCTACTTCCCAGAGCCTCCCCCAACCTTGAGGTACACTGCGCTCCGCTTAACGGCCCAATGTGGCCACTTAACCACCGCACCGGGGCTGTTAAGTGAGTCAATCACACAGTGCCCTTGTTTAACGGCCGTCACAACCTGTGGCTGTAATGGGCAGGCTCCGTTAACGGTCATAGTTTGAGGAGAACCTGCATTACAAAACACTCCTCCAGCTTCTGGATGTTATTCAGGGATTGATTGCAAACAGATCTTCTCCTAGTCTTCCTCTGCACACCCGTTAAGAAGAGTGTGCAGGGAGGGAGGTGTCCATCCAGGATGAGAAAGAGAGCTGGCTGTGGAATATCTTGCATTGTGGAACATCTTCTCCTGAAGGCCAGATTGGGGTCAGCCTGGCTTCCGTTCACCTCATCATTTTTTATCTCGTTTATTTTATTTCTTTGTATCCCGCCTTTATTGTTCTTACAAGGCAGCAAACATCCGACACATTCTTCTCCTCCTCCTGTGGTGGATTGGGCTGAGAGAGGGGGACTGACCCAAAGTCTCCCAGCTGGCTTTCATGGCTAAGGTGGGACTAGAACTCTCAGTCTCCTGGTGACTGGCCCAAATTCACCCAGCTGTCTTTTTCATGGCTAAGGTGGGACTAGAACTCTCAGTCTCCTGATGACTGGCCCAAAGTCACCCAGCTGCCTTTCAAGGCTAAGGTGGGACTAGAACTCTCATTCTCCTGGTGATTGGCCCAAAGTCACCCAGCTGTCTTTCATGGCTAAGGCGGGACTAGAACTCACTTCTCCTGGTGATTGGCCCAAAGTCGCCCAGCTGTCTTTCATGACTAAGGTGGGACTAGAACTCTCATTCTCCTGGTGACTGGCCCAAAGTCACCCAGCTGTCTTTCGTGGCTAAGACGGGACTAGAACTCTCAGTCTCCTGGTGACTGGCCCAAAGTCGCCCAGCTGTCTTTCGTGGCTAAGGCGGGACTAGAGCTCTCAGTCTCCTGGTGACTGGCCCAAAGTCGCCCAGCTGTCTTTCGTGGCTAAGGCGGGACTAGAACTCTCAGTCTCCTGGTGACTGGCCCAAAGTCGCCCAGCTGGCTTTCATGGCTAAGGTGGGACTCGAACTCATGCTCTCTTGCTGTCAGGCCTGGTGCCTTAACCACTACACCAAACTGGTTCCCCTTAGTACTTTGTCTTTAAATTATTATTAGTCTCTTTTTCTGGCCCGAGTGAGATTGAAGTTACTTCCTGACTTTGCATGTTTTATGAATTCTGTACTGACTTGAAATCTTGTTGAGTGTGGCAGGCTATAAATAATTTAAGTGGCTCTGATATAAATAAATTAGTTTTAAGACTCGCTGATCTGAATCAATTTTTCTTAGAAAGGGCAAAAAGCACCTGGATTGCCAAAACCAATTCCTTCTAAAGAACCTCAGCTCCAGAATGTTAGAAAATAAAAACAGAATTTCTCTGCAAGATTCTCCCTCCGAATCCATTCATTGTCTCAGCATCCTAAGGTAGAATTAATGACAAATGGACAAGTATCAATGACTACAATTTTAGATGTATCTTCCCAATAATTCCAAAATGCTCCATTTTCCTAGGCCATTTCCCAATTTTTTTTTAACCTTTACTCATGAATGTCTGTGGAGATTCTCAGTCATCCAGGTCATGGTTGTCCCACAGGCAGTGGTGGGATTCAGCCGGTTCGCACCGGTTCAGTAGAACCGGCAGCTAAATTTTGCTGAGTTCGGAGAACCACCTGAATGCACACTGCTTCTGGAAGTCCAGTTTAGGCCTGGAGGAGGTCTCCCAGGCCTAGAACGGCCTGCCGGAAGTGCATGGATGCCACTTCCGGAAGTCCGTTCTAGGCCTCGGAGGCCAGGAGGAGGCCTCCCAGAACGGCCCGCCAAAAGTGCATGGATGCCACTTCTGGAAGTCCGTTCTAGGCCTCGGCGGCCAAGGCCTGCATCCAATAAGAGAACCGGTTGTTCAGGTATTTGAATCCCACCACTGCCCACAGGTGCTTTTTTCACGAGACACCTGGACTCCCCACCACCCAGTCAGAGCTGAAGAAGCTTCTTGGATGAGAAGCGAAACGTCTTCAAAGAAAAACAAGGAAGTCCAGTTGCCTCGTGGAAAAAAGTACCTTTGGGACTTTACTCGTGGATTTTCGGTTTCCGTAAATGTTGACTTTGGCCCGCATTAATCATCATTCATCAGGTATTTTGCAGGACAGACGACATGTTGGGTGACCAATGTTCCCCATCTTGCTTGACTCTTGACCAGGGGTAATCTCTCTTCTCTTTTGTCTTCTCCAGCCAGCTCGACCCTCAAGAAGAGATTCAAGCGGTGCGAAATCGAAGCAATCCAGTGCGAGGTGCGTAAGATGTGCAGCTACACCAAGGTCCTCTCCACAAAGAAGAACTTGGACCACGTCAACAAAATCCTGAAAGCCAAACGGTTGCAGAGACAATCCAAGACGGGGAATAATTTTGTCAAGAAGCGGCGAGGCCGTCCTCGGAAGCAGCCCCCTTCGTTTGACGACGACTCCAGAGACCAAATGCCTGTGCTGGAGAAATGCGTTGACCTGCCTTGCAAACGAGGTCAACGGCTTCTCTTGAACTCTGTGGTCCTGGAACAGGCCAGCGGTCAAGATCCGGTGGCAGCCACCATTGAAGCGGTGGTGCACATGGCCCGGGAGACCCCTCAGTCTCCCCTCCTCCCGGTCCCTCCGCCTCGGACACCGAGAGTCGGGAAGCGGAAAAGCAAGTCACAGCCGCATCCGGAGGACGAGGAAGACGAAGTGAAGGGGAAAAGGCATCGGAAAAACAGAGGAAGCGAGAACGAGCACCTGCCCTAGTATCCAAGATGGCCGACGAAAGACAGAGGGGGGGGAATGTCCCGCCAGTAGGCCCGAGTGGACAATTCTACAGCATCTACAGACTTGCTCTGTCTGTCAGTAGCACAGCAGTCCTGAAGAATCCAGATGAAATTGGATCACTCCTTGTCATCATCATCATCATCATCATCCTTGTCGTCATTACAATAAGAACTCAACTGTGATGGGAACCCCTTGGTTAATAACAGGGGCGAAGGTACGGAAGAGGTTCTTCAAACTTAACTGAGTTTCGCTTTTCTTACGTTCTTGTGGTTCAGACGAGTCACCCTTGTTCTTGTGTCTCCAGAAGTCCCCCCGAGGGTAGGAGAACGTGGTGTCCTTCCTTACCAGTGTGGTCAACATCTTTTCTCAAATGATGTTCTTGCCTCCTTTTTTTGGTAGATCCTTGAAATCACCAGCAGCATTTCCGGACAGCGAATGGGGGGCGGGGGGAAATGTCTTCCCCGCCTCACAGCTCTTAAGTCACAAGAGCAACCAAGAGGCCAGGTTACATCTGAAAATTGCATCCCCTTTTTTTCAAAAATGATAATAATAATAATAATAACAATGCAAGTTCCTCAAATGCGTGTTTCCTTTTTAACAAGGTTTCATATTGGGTCTGGGAACATGAAAAGTACATTTGCCCAGGCTGATGGTCACCAAACTTCTAACCCAGGGGTCTTCAAACTTGACAACTTTTAAGACTTGTGGACTTCAACTCCCAGAATTCCTCAGCCAGCCCTGAGGGCTGGCTGAGGAATTCTGGGAGTTGAAGTCCACAGATCTTAAAAGTTGCCAAGTTTGAAGGCCCTTGTTCTAACCCTAACCCAGTCTTGCGCCATCTTGGCCGCTAATTTTGAAGAGTATTGATTTTCTCTCCTCCATAGACGGCCCGGTGAAAAGGAAATTGGTTCCCAAACGAGTTGTGTAGGCAGAAAATACGGAGTCACACAGGATAGGAGAAGGGATCCTTTTAGACATCAAGAGCTTGTGGTGGTCTCTCTCTCTCAACCAGTTGCTGCCCAGTGGATTGTGCATTTACAAAATGGGTGCCAGGGCCTTTTTGCTTCATTTGAAAACTAAATTCATTTTATTTTATTTTTTACTGTCCCAACTTAAACTCTCCGAAAGTCGACTGGCTGATAGAAACAAGAATTTTCCAGCAGCCTCAATTTGTTAGTCGATTGGGAGAAAATGGAGACACCTATCCAGGGGTCTTCAAAAAACAAAACAAAAATCAAGATGGCGGTCACAGCTATGCCTAAATATGCCTAAAATCAGTGCCTAAATTGAAGATGGCAATGGGGGGGGGGTGACCCTCAGCTTGGTTCTGTTGATTCACCTGTGAATGCCCTTATAAGCTATCGGGGGGGGGAAAGAAGAAAAAAAAGGAATATATAGTGATGCTATTTTCAACAAATCTTAAAAGGATCCAAGCCAGAAAAATAGAGGCCGCTCAAAACAAATTCGTGCTAATGATGAGAAACATTTCTGCAATTTGTGCCCAATGCTGGTTGGGTTTTTTTTTGTTTGTTTGTTTTTATTTTGTTTTGTTTTCCAATACAGTGAAGAAGAAGAAAAAAAAATAGGAAAAGCCATTTTGAAGTCATAATTTCACCGGAAAAAATATAACAGATGAAAACCGTGTAAATTTCTCAACAGAGAAATTCTAAACGAAAATTTTAAAATGACCAAGTGTTCTTATCTAATAATAATAATAATAATGTTAAAAAAATCTAGATGTTCAAAAGATAGCGTTTGAATTAATGCCACCCTGGAGGTCTTTCCTTCCAAGATGTGGTTGCCTTAATAAATTGAAAAATATTTGGGGTGGGGCTGTTGTTGTTTTTCCTGTATATAATGTAATTATAAAGACGAAGGGAGAAATCACATCTGCATGGAGCCCAACTTTTTTTCTTTTTCTTTTAAAGTTGTCATTTCCAATTGACCAGATCGAATACATATCATCCCTTTCACTGTGTTGTTGGTTTCTGAAGCAGATTTGGTTCGCTCACTCAGTACATCGTTTCTCATTGTTTTGCTTTACACAGCATATTTTATAGCATCTTTTCACCCAAGAAAGAGAAGAAGAAAGGCAATTGTTGATAACTTCCTTTCCGTTCCCCCATTAATTTCATCTTATTGGGGGGGGAAAAGCAGGGCATGATGTATGCAATAACCTCAGAGTGAAGAAGAAATTTTAGCCAAAAAAATAATAATATTGAAATAAGTGAAGGCAGTTGTTGAGTTTGGATTCAATATGGGGATGGTAACATCTTAGGAATATTTAGAACCGAAAATTCTCCTTCTTAAAATTCAGTAGATATCCAGTTCTCGGTAACCGTTACCCTGTTCCTAAGATCATTTCACTGTTTGTGCAGAAATCTGCAACCATTAGCAAGGCCTCCTTAAGACCAGAAGTATCCTATTTTTGATCAGACAGGATTCCTCAAGAATACAAAGCTCAAAGGGAACGCAATCGGATCAAAAATGAAAACTGATCTAATTCCATTAAAACAGGGGTCTTCAAACTTGGCCCTTTTATGACTCATGGACTTCAACTCCCAGAATTCCTCAGTCAGCCATTGTGATGAAACTACGGGCTTGGATCCAGACAAGGGATCTTCAAACTTGGCCCTTTTATGACTGGTGGACTTCAACTCCCAGAATTCCTCAGTCGGCCATTTTGATGAAACTACGGGCTTGGATCCAGACTACGGGCTTGGATCCACGCGTGCCTGGCTGAGGAATTCTGGGAGTTGAAGTCCACCAGTCATAAAAGGGCCAAGTTTGAAGACCCCTGCATTAAAATGTCTTGTTATGTCCCATTAAACAAATGCAGTTAAAATCATTCTTCCCCATATGGCTGTATGTTTTCTCCTAGGGATTTTTTTTGTTTTTTAAAGTAACTTTCGGAAGAGTTTTGGAAGTTATACTAAAAGCAGAGAGTGTCTGTGGAGATTCTCAGTCATCCAGGCCATGGTTGTCCCAAAGGTGCTTTTTCAAGAGGCAACTGGACTTTCTTTGTTTTTCCTGGAAGGCGTTTCGCTTCTCATCCAAGAAGCTTCTTCAGTTCAGTTCAGACCTGAAGAAGCTTCTTGGATGAGAAGCAACACGTCTTCAAGGAAAAACAAAGAAAGTCCAGTTGCCTCTTGAAAAAGTGCCTTGGAAAGCAGAGATGTTCTCCTGATTTTGCATTGTGAATTGGTGTCTTAAAATGTCAAGGAAGACATCAACTCCAAATGAAGATTGGGTAATCTCAAAGCCGCCTTCCACTTCTGTGGTTCTCAGTCAGGGGTCTTCAAACTTGGCCCTTTTATGACTTGTGGACTTCAACTCCCAGAATTCCTCAGCTGAGGAATTCTGGGAGTTGAAGTCCACAAGTCATAAAAGGGCCAAGTTTGAAGACCCCTAAGTGATAAAATGTCCTACAGACCACATCTTTCATTGCCCACATGCTCCATACCCTCTTAATGTATCTCTTCCATCCGTGCTGTGATTTGGCAAAAATCCTCATCGTCTCTCAAGGACACTTTTCAATCAGCCCTAGCAATGTCAACATCTCACGTTGCCATAATCCCGGTAAATTTGGAGCAGAGCCAAACTCCAGCGTCCACTTCTTCTCCAGGGTACTAGTATTTAATTGCATAGGTGTTTTGGATGCTACCAAAATAGGTGACTCAGAAGAATGTCAGTTTTTTAGTGAGGTGGATGGGTTGATTGGGATTGCCCTCTACCTCTACACCAAAGAAAGTTGATGTTAACTAAACAATAGTGATGATAATTAAAACAAGAGGACAGGCCATACCTGTAATATGCTAGAGCAATTGTAGACATGGCTCTTAAGCAATGTAAGGAAGACCAACTTCTGCCAAGCCTTTTGAGAAGTTGATAGGTGAGGATGCAAGGAACAGTTCAAGTAAATCTTCATTGAGTGTCCTGTCTTGATGCAAGCCAACACAGATTGTTGACTACCGATTGTAGACTTCCAAGCGATACCATTTTAGTTTATCAAATCCCTTTTGAAGAAAATGACTGTAGCACACATGAGTGAGACCCACTGAAATAGCCATTATGAGTCTCAATGTAAAATTCTCTCCCTCTGAATTCACTGGTTTCTCATTTTAACTCGTCTTTTAATTTAATTTTAGTTTTAATTTCGCTTTCATTGCAACCAACGGATTAACTCTTCGGAAGCAGAACGGGAATCTCTTGAGCGATTTTGAACTTGAGATGTTGAGTTATAGGTGGTAATTGTTTTCTTGGGGATTTGATCACCAGCAAAGGTCCTCTCAATTTGTTTCTTTCACCGACATTTAATGGATGAATTGTGTTTGATACCTCTCACTGTGCATATATCTGCTCATAGGTACACTTGTAATTTGTTCTCCTGACAATGATAGACGCCTTCGGTGACTTCATTTACTTATTGGTAAAGTCATTGCTTCCTTAAAAAGTTAAAAATTTATACATGTAAAATATGTTGCCTCATTTCCTATCATAGATGCATGGAAGTTAAAATCCTGCAGCCCTTTCAACTTCAGAATTTCAAAATAGTAGTATATTTGAGGACTGGATTAAGATAAGTGGCCAGTTGTATTTTATTTCTGGAGAACATCTAAAAACAATTACCGCAATTATTACAAATCCTTGAGACTTAGCAGTTAAAAAATAGGTTCTCCCAAAAAATCATAAATACAGAAATAAACACATAATGCAGAAATAAAGCTGTACTTTCAGATTAGCCCCCCCCTCCCCCAGATGTAAACCCAGTGAGTAGGAAGGAGCGATAGATTGCAAATCATGCTGATTTTTGAACCAGTTTTCATTGACAAGGCATCTTTATAAAATTACAAGAATCGTCTTTAATCATTTCAATCTAGACCTAGGTGAACGATAAAATTCATTTTTTTGTCACAAAGAAGAGGGAGTCAAGCTATTCTCCAAAGCACCTGAGGGCAGGACAAGAAGCAACAGATGGAAACTAATCAAAGACAGAAGCAACCTAGAACTAAGGAGGAATTTCCTGAAAGTTAGAACAATTAATCTGTGGAACGACTTGCCTCCAGAAGTTGTGGGTATCCCTGGAGATTTTTAAGAAGAGACTGGACAGCCATTTGTCTGACATGGTGTAGGTTTTCCTGCCTAAGCAGGGGGCTGGACTAGATGACCTCCAAGATCCTTTCCAACTCTTTTATTCTAGTCTAGTCTAAAATCCTCCATTTAATATGTTTAATGTCCCGTTCAGTTTCCACAAAAACAAAAAGAGAGAGTGAATCACTGAGGTATCCTGAGGGAATCGTGGAGCCATTTTGAAGCCAATGGCTTTTATTTGGTCACCCGGAAGAGATGCCAGAATTTAACTCCTTAGGTTTTTGTCTTCTAAAAAACAATGTCCAAATAATCTATTCTATCATCAAATGGGGCGATGCTGTGGGTCATATTTGGCTTTTTGACTGAAGATGGTCACCTGTGCTCGTTGATCATCCTTGAGAAGTTCAGAATTAGGAGATGGATGTTGTCTAAGACAGGGTAGTTCAATCATGGCAACTTGTGGACTTCAACTCCCAGAATCCCCCAGCCAGCATGGCTGGCTGGGGAATTCTGGGAGTTGAAGTCCCCAAGTCTTAAAGTCGCCATGTTTGGCGACTCCTGCTTTAAACCTTTCTAGGACATTCTAACATTAGCCTATTCCCTTCAGTTTCCAATGTTGGGAACCCAAGTTGTGAAGTGTTTCCGTGTCATGTCCAGCTACCAGTGGGATTTATACAAAGCCATAGACAGAATCACAATAAAATCAGACACTGAATATAGATTGCTACAGATTTGATTTGGGAGTAGGGGCTTACCAATATTTTGACCAAACCTGTGAGTCTAATTAAGAGTGAGCTTTAGAAAGCCAGCCAAACCATCATTCAGCATGATACCTGTATCAAACCATCCCACTAAGCCATAGTATGATTTACCTATTTCGGCATGAAAATGCAGCAACTGTGTTTTGTAATCTTGATGCTTAGGGTTGAGCGTACTGCTTTTTAAAATGCAGATACAGAGACCAGGGGGGAAAAATTCACTTATTATGAACATTGAGCATTTAGACAATTTAGCTGAAGTTAAATTCACCGAACACAAAGGTATTTCTCGCAGGGACACTAATTAAAGAGATTATGGTATACATCTCCTTCCCTCTTGAGTTGAGGACACTGGTGTTTTTTGGATAAATGTCTTGAGGATATGACATTTTCTTTTAAAGTTGTTGTCGGAGTGATGCTCAATTGCCAGTTGTTAAAAATATACATATGACTAGAATAAGCACATCTTCCAGTTTAAAGCTGCTCTACTCAAAAATAAATGCAATTTGTTTTTGCTAATATGTGAATTGCAGTATGTTTTCCGTTCAGGGGTATCCCGACCGCTTTCAAAAATTTAAATGCAAACTTAACTGAGTTGCACACACACACACACGAATGCCAGAGGATTTAACTGACCTGCCTGCTTGTTACGTTAGAGTAGGAGAGTCCAAATGTGGCAATTTTAAGACTTGTGGACTTCAACTCCCAGAATTCCCTAGCCAGCCTGGCTGGCTGAGGAATTCTGGGAATTGAAGTCCACCAGTCATAAAGTTGCCAAGATTGGACAATTCCTGGGTTAGAGTAATCATATTTGAAAAGTTGGTGTCTATTTATATTGACTTTTCTCCGTTCAGATGGGTTAATCGCAAGCACAGCAAATTTTTGGATCATGTTGTTAGCCAGCCAAGGAAACTTATTGGAAATATTCATAAAAGCTCTGCCAATTTATTACTAAAGCAAGAAAAATCTCCAGAAACTCCGAAAACCATTCCCACCGCCCTAATTTTCAAATAGGAATATATATATATATACAATTAAGCGAAGGAGATTGGTTAACGTGGGGAAGAAAAACTAAATACAAAATCATGTGGATCGGTTATTTTTTTTAAGTGCTGTTTCTTAATAATACTAAATGCACACGATGTGTTAAATATGTATATACTGTATTTCAAAAACTAAAAAAAAAAATCCTACAAAATGAACGGGGCACAAGATTGTTTTACAAGTCGTGCTGGCTACTTTTTAGTTTGTAAGTGGTTTTTAAAAGCCTTTTTTAACGTGTAATTTGCATGTTCTACTTTGATTGTATGTAAACATATTTTAGAGCAAAAATGTATTTGTATTTTATTGAATATAGAGGCGAGACGGAAAAAAAACTTGTACATTTGTTTGAAATGTTCTTTTTGTAACGGTTTTTATTCATGAAGCATTTTTGTACATTTAAAAAAAAAACGGACTTGTTGTTATTTGAAAGTTAGTTATATCTGGCATGCTAAAATGTCATGCTTTTTTCATAATTGTAGATGTTGGTTTTTAAACATTTTTTTCTAAAAGGGAGCTCCAGTCTTTGCTACCAAATCAGGTTAGCCCAGTATAGAGCACTTAACTATTAAAAGGAAAAAAAAAAAAGAGAAAAAAAAGTTAATCCTATTCATATGTTATTCATTGTGTGAAATTAAAGGAATTCAAATCAGTCTGTAAGTTGTGAATTCCTTTGTCTTATTTTTCCATCTGGTTCACATCAGTTTAATAGCTCCAACGGTAAAAAGGCATATGCGCACCACGTCTTTTTTATTTTATTTTATTTTTGTGGTCGTGGATAAATCTGGTTTTCGGTTCTTTTCCTTTGCTTTTCCTTTTAGGCCCTTAAAAAAAAAAAAAAAGTTTCTTCGGGAGGAAAAAAATGATAGCGTGAGCCTCTTTTTCCGAAAGTGTGGTAAAATTCAGACTTGGAAAAAGAGGCACAAAGAACATTGATCTCTTTGCTGCTGTTCCCCAATCACTTTATGCTTCTTTCTACTCAATAAAGCAGAAATGGCTCTTTCCCCCCCCCTACTTTACCCCATTCTCATTCTTCCCTAAAGCAGCTCCTACAAAACCAGTAACAAAGCAATTGTTACACACGGATTTGTAATTTCAGTGGTACAGCACAAAAAGAAAGTAGGATGAGGAGGGGAGAAAAAAACTTGAGCAGTCGTGAAGTAGTTCTGGTTGAAATTAGATGGAGGTTTAATTCACAGGGAGCCCAATTTTATTGGCCGCTTATCTGCAATGTCATATTGCTAACATGGATAGTTTAAAAGGTGATCGAAAGACAGGATTATTTGAAGACAGGTTTTGTTACTAAATGAGTGTCATAAAGAGAGGAATCGCTTGAGGTGGACAATGATATTATCCCTCCATATTTGCAAATATTTCTCCCTGCACCATCACAGGCAAAAGTCCTCTTTATTACTAGAGGTAGTTCTCATTTAACAACCGCATTTGGGACCAGCAATTCTTTCGCTAAGCGATAAGGTCATTAAACGAATCACGTGACAGCAACAGACTTACAATCTCAGAGTCAGTAAGAAAATCACTTGTTTTGGCTTAACGGCCACAATCAAGCGTAACATTTCCCTTGCTAAGCAGGAGGGTTGTTAAGTGAGTTTTGCCCCCATTTTATGACGTTCCTTGTCGCGGTTGCTAAGTGAAACACACTGCTGTCAAGTGAGTAACACGGTTGTAAAGGGAATCTGGCTTTCCCATTGGCTGTTGGTCAAAAGATTGCGAAAGATGATCACATAATCCCAGGATACGGCAACCGTCAGTCGCCAAGAATCTGAATTTTGATGACGTCACCTTGGAGAAGCTGCAATGGTTGTATTTGTGAAAAACAGTCATAAGTGGTCACTTCTTTGAGTGCCATTGAACAGTCACTGAACTGATGATTGTAAATCAAGGACTACCTGTACAGGTGCTCATTTGTATGTGATCGATATACGGATGTGAATATATTCATGCAGCTGCTCGCTCTGTTCCTCAAGAGTTCGGGGAAATTACTATTAAAAAAAGCTTTTTATTATTATTATTATAAATATTTTATTAATTTTCTAGTTTTTTACAATCAAATACTTAATAGACAACGTGTTGTCTGGGTCCATTAGTAATTCAGTGGTCTATATTAACTTCTTCAGTCTAGATCCAATATTACACCATCCGATGTTTCCCCTCTTCTTCCAGTAGTACCTGTTTTCCCACACTAGGCAAATACAATTCTTATTGTTACTAATAAATATACAATTGAATATCAACATCTTTGTTACATTTTCCTCATGATATCGATAATGTCAGTTTTGCATAACTTTTCGAACCAACACATATCTTAATTGCATTTGCACTTAATATTCTTATGTTCAATCAGTATCCTGTTTTCGTTTTATATTTTAATTTCCCCTCAGTGTTCAAAATGTCTCTATTGTTTATAATTTCAAAGTAAGTTATATCTGGGTAACCAAAAGCTTCCCTTATTCAAACTTCTTAGCATTTTCCTGTTTCCCTTCTCATACCAAAATCTAATATTCTAATTACAAATCTTATCTTTCTAGTTATGACAGTACTTCTATTTCTAGCAATTATCTATTCTCCACCATATACAAACATCTAGTTAATAATATAATATCCCATCTAATGGATCAGAAACCTCTATTTTCTTCAGTCTTACTCTAGCTTTCTTCCTTTGCCAACTAACTTTCCAAGTCAATGCATTTGAATCATCAAGTAATTAAAGCAAGGGTCTTCAAACATGGCCCTCTTATGACTTGTGGACTTCAACTCCCAGAATTCCTCAGCCAGGCACGCTGGCTGAGGAATTCTGGGAGTTGAAGTCCACCAGTCATAAAAGGGCCAAGTTGGAAGACCCCTGGTCTGCATCCAAGCCCACAGTTTCATCAAAATGGTCGACTGAGGAATTCTGGGAGTTGAAGTCCACCAGTCATAAAAGGGCCAAGTTTGAAGACCCCTGGTCTGCATCCAAGCCCGCAGTTTCATCAAAATGGCCGACTGAGGAATTCTGGGAGTTGAAGTCCACCAGTCATAAAAGGGCCAAGTTTGAAGACCCCTGAATTAAAGCTTTTAAATGTCAAACAATCACACTACAAGTAGCCCTTGACTTACTGCCATTCTTTTAGCAGTTGTTTGAAGTTACGATGGCATCGAAAAAATGTGGCTTGCAATTGGTCTTTACACTTAACAACTGTCACAGCATTCCCGCGGTCACATGATCAAAATTTGGGCCCTGGGCAACCGGTGTGTGTTTATGACAGTTGCAGCATCCCGGGATCGCACAATCTCCATTTCCGACCTTCCCCACTGACTTCCGACAAGCCAAGTGTCAACGCTGCTAACATCGGATGTTTTTGCTTTGACAACAGATGGAGATGCAGCCATTTTCTTCTTGGTTCCGACACAAAGTCTACGAGAGTAGCTGGATTCACTTCATCACCGTGGCGATTCACTTCACCCGCATGGCAAAAAGATCATAAAAATCAGATGCGAGTCACTTAACAACTCCCTCACGTTCTGTAGCAATGGATGTTCCAACCCCATCTGTGATCATAAATCGTGGACTACTTCTACAATCAACATAAAACTACCACCACAAACTCAGCAGTGTGATATATGTGGTACAATGCAGTGAGACGCGCAGATCTGTCCATTGGAGAAACAAAACAACCACTTCACAAACGCATGGCACAACATAGGAGAACAAACCCACCCATCCATCTGTGGACAATCACTTAAATATGAGCCAGCAGCGTGCTGCAGCTGCCAAAAAGACCAACACAGTGCTAGGCTGCATCAACAGAGGGATAGAATCAAGATCACGTGAAGTATTAATACCACTTTACAATGCCTTGGTAAGGCCACACTTGGAATACTGCATCCAGTTTTGGTCACCACGATGTAAAAAAGACGTTGAGACTCTAGAAAGAGTGCAGAGAAGAGCAACAAGGATGATTAGGGGACTGGAGGCTAAAGCATATGAGGAACGGTTGCTGGAATTGGGAATGTCTAGTTTAATGAAGAGAAGGACGAGGGGGGACATGATAGCAGTCTTCCAATATCTTAGGGGCTGCCCCAAAGAAGAGAGAGTCAAGCTGTTCTCCAAAGCGCCTGAAGGCAGAACAAGAAGCAACGGATGGAAACTAATCAAGGAGAGAAGCAACCTAGAACTAAGGAGAAACTTCCTGACAGTTAGAACAATTAACCAGTGGAACAACCTGCCTCCAGAAGCGGTGAATGCTCCAACACTGGAAGTTTTTAAGAAGAGACTGGACAGCCATTTGTCTGAAATGGTATAGGGTTTCCTGCCTGAGCAGGGGGTTGGACTAGATGACCTCCAAGGTCCCTTCCAACGTTGTTGTTGTTATTTTTTATTATTATTATTATTATTATTATTATTATTATTATTATTATTATTATTATTATTATTATTATTATTATTATTATTATTATTATTGTTGTTGTTGTTGTTGTTGTTGTTGTTGTTATTATTATTATTATTATTATTATTATTATTATTATTATTATCTGCATTTGAAAAACAAAAGTCACTCTTCTGAAGACAGCAAAATCCACATTCTGGACAGAGAGGACCGCTGGTTTGAAAGAGGGGTCCAAGAGACCATCTAGGTCAAAATTGAACAGTCCTCTCTCAATGGAGGGGGTGGGATACGACACCACCTCTCTTGTGTTTACAACACGGTTCCAAGAAGGTTCCACACCCATTTGTGCTATTCGGGTGATCCCGAGGGCACAGATAAATCTCCAAGTGGCCTCGACGATTCTCAGAGGGAGTACTAATGATCAGATGACTGCAAGGAATATAGATATAAATCCTTCCATTCTCCACCAGTCAGTCAGAACTGAAGAAGCTCCTTGGATGAGAAGCAAAACACCTTCAAGGAAAAACAAAGGAAGTCCACTTGCCTTTCGGAAAAAACACCTTTGGGACGACTGATCAACCAATTTTCTTGCCCCTCACCGCTAACGCAACCCTGCAGAGTAAAGTTTCCATGGTTATTAAAGGCCGACAGCAGCTCTTTTTTCTGAGGAAAATAAACCCGACATTGGTATTTAAATTACCCAGGTTTTTTCCACTCTGCAGCCACCAGTCACTATGTGCCTTATGGCCACAACTTCGGCAGTCCTAGTACGGAAGCATCGATGACAACAGCCAGATGATTTTTTTAAAAGAAAAAAAGAAGTCAGGCGGTGAATACGTCTGTTGTGATTTTTATCACTTAGTTTTCCACACGAATGCATTGCCCTTTATTTAGGCTCATTAAGCCGACACAGCCGTAATATGGAGGAATCGCCATTGTTCTAGGCCTCTGGCGATGCAAAACAATGTTTCGTCTTTCAAGCAGAGGAGTCCAGAAGGGAACTCAAACCAGGATGGGTCGTGGTGAAGATCCACCAAACGTTCGATGCCAAGATTGCTCCAGGAGGTTCGTGAGATGCTTTTTTGTTCTTCAGTCGCTAAATCGTGTCTGACTCTCCATGACCGCAAGGATTACAGGACGCCAGCCCCCCCCCCATCCTCCACAGCATTAACTTCTTGCAACATATGATTACCAAATCTAGTCGGGTAATGAAATGTTTGCAAGAAAACAACCAAGCTCAAAGAGCACCAAGGACCCCCACAGTCCTCTTCCTCCTCCTCCTCCTCCTCCTCCTCCTCCTCCTCCTCCTCCTCCTCTCCTCTCTTCTCCTCCTCCTCCCCCCCACATACCCCATTCCCTTCTAGTACTGATGATGTTACCTAGTTGGGTAATGAAATGTCTGCAACAAAACAACCAAGCTCAGAGAACAGCAAGGGCCCCTTCCTCCCCTCCTCCTCCTCCTCCTCCTCCTCCTCCCCTCCTCTCCTCTCCTCCCTGCAATCCCTCTCCCACCACTGATGAGGTTACCTAGTTGGGTAATGAAATCTCTGCAAGAAAACAACCAAGCTCAGAGAGCACCAAGGATCCCAAAACATGTCATTGCCCTCCTCTCCTCCTCCTCCATCTTCTCCTCCTCCTCCTTCTCCTCCATCTCCTCTTCCTCCCCTTCCCATCTCCTTCCTTCTCCATCTCCTCCTCCTCCTCCTCCTCCTCCTCCTCCTCCTTCTCCATCTCCTCCTTCTCCATCTCCTCCTCCTCCTCCTCCTCCTCCTCTCCATAAACACCACTCCTTTCCAGTATTGATGATATTACCTAGTTTGGTAATGAAACGTCTGCGAGAAAACAACCAAGCTCAGAGAGCACCAAGGACCCCTCAATTCAACTCCGAGCTACAAATATTCTCTTCTATCGGGCTTCTAAGGGGAATTCTGACTGGCCCTGTCTGTCTCCTTCCAACCCCACAACAGGTAAGATACATCCAGCATCCCCCAGGGTCACGTGATCCAACTGACTCGTTTTTGTGACGGTTTGCAGTGTCCCGGGACCATGTGATTCCCCTTTTGACAAGCAAAGTCCATGGGGGATGCCAGATCCGCTTAACAAACCATGTGACTAACTTAATAGTGGCAGTGATTCACTTAACAACTGTGGCAAGACAGGTCGTAAAATGGGGGCAAAACTCGCTTAACAACTCTCTTGCTTAGCAACAGAAATTTGGGGCCTCAGTTGTGCTTGTAAGTCGAGGACTAGGTGTAATCCATCTGATTCTGGCACAAATAGAAGACCTCCACGGTCCCTTTCAACCCTGTTATTCTATGTTCTGTGTTCTAACTTCAGTCAAAGTACTGATCTCTAAAAGAGAAGATAGACAGATAACCTTTATTGTCATTTTTTTCCTGTGGGCACAACGGCACACATTAAAAATGAAATTTAGTTGCTTGCTCTCAAAGTGTACACATACATAACACACATTTAAAATGTACTATATGCAACATATGTATAGACCTACACCCTTCCATATAAGTAACATATAAATATTATTCACTGTCCATCTTGGATACATAACGGAAGGAGGAAGCTTGAGAGTGCACAAGGTTAATGCTGTATGGAACAAAACTCTGACTGAATCTGGATGTTCTGCTTCGGATACCATGAAGCCCCCTCCTCCTGGAAGGTAACAAGGAAAACAGGTCATGAAGAGGAGGTGTAGTGTCCCAGACAATCTTACGGACCCTGCTCAAGCAACACTTATATGCCACATCCTGGATGGAAGGGAGGGAACTGCCGATGATCTTTTCTGCCATCCTCACCACTCTCTGCACCGCCTTCCTGTCTGAAGCAGGGATGCTTCCAAACCAGACTGTGATGCCGTATGACAGGATGCTCTCGATCGTCCCCCTGTAGAAAGTGGTCAGGACAGGGGAAGGAAGATGTGCTTTTCTCATGTGACGCAGAAAATGCAGATGCTGCTGTGCCCGCTTCACCAGTGTCTCGCTGTTGAGCGACCAGGCCAGCCTACTCATTAGCTGCACACCCAGGAATTTGATGCTGGTAACCATCTCCACAGGTGAATCATTAATGGACAGAGATGTGTGGTGTGCCTGCCTTTTCTGAAATCGATAATGATGGGTTTATCCAGTGTTTAAAATTAGGCTGTTCTCCTTACACCAGTTCACCAAACCCTCAACCTCCTTGCGTTAAGCACCCTCATTGTCATCATGAATAAGGCTCAGTGCTGTTGTATCATCCATAAACTTCACAATATGGTTGTTGGCAAACCTAGCACAGTGACCAACACTTCTGAGACCATCCAGTCTATTCATCAAGATCCGCGGAAGAGGTCAAGTCCTTTTCTATCCAGACTGTGCTAGAGAGGGGTGTGTTTTGGGGTGGGAGAGAGAGAGAGAGAGAGAGAAGGAGAAAGAGAAAAAAACATTTTCTTGGCAAAATTTAAATTGGGCCACACTGCTGAGGGAAGCCACGTTTTATTTTATTAATGCTTTGTTTTCTCTGCTAGGATTTCATTGATCGATGAAGCTTCCCCTGTAACACATGACTTGGATCTGCTGTCCGCCCTCTCTGCCAGCTTTGATCCGCGGTTGTCGTTGTGGTTCTCATCTGATTTTTATCGTTGTTGTGACAGTTAGAACAATTAATCAGTGGAACAACCTGCCTCCAGAACCTGTGAATGCTCCAACGCTGGAGGTTTTTAAGAAGAGACTGGACAGCCATTGGTCTGAAATGGTATAGGGTTTCCTGCCTGAGCAGGGGGTTCGACTAGATGACCTCCAGGGTGTGTTATTCTATTCTATTCCATTCCATTCCATTCCATTCCATTCTATTCTATTCTATTCTATTCTATTCTATTCTATTCTATTCTATTCTATTCTATTCTATTCTATTCCATTCCATATGATAGACTCAATAAAATTGCCTTTTGTGGCTTTTAATTTTTTCCCCTTTGCGTCCAAAGCATTTCCAAGAAGCAACTTTTAACAAAACGGGTGCCTAACATATGTGAATTCCTAACTGACGTGAACTCCTTCAGCCTCTGATTCCTAGAAATATGCTGATGTACTGCTTGGGATTTAAGGGAAGAGCTGATTTAATTAACTGGCATGGTGCCATCCGCTTTCATACCAAGCAGATGATAGATACCTGACTCGTTAGTACTTTGGCAGGCAAGTCTTTGATCTTCTGGGTTTCTTATCTTCCATCTTCTTCAACCCCAGGTGAACCTAAAGGCCAGCTATCGGCTTGTTCCTCTTCCCAGACCTGTTCCCTCAAAACTGGAATTGGGTATGTCTAGTTTAATGAAGAGAAGGACGAGGGGGGATATGATAGCAGTGTTCCAACATCTAAGGGGCTGCTACAAAGATGAAGGGGTCATGTTATTCCCCAAAGCACCTGAAGGCAGGACAAGAAGCAACGGATGGAAACTAATCAAGGAGAGAAGCAACCTGGAACTGAGGAGAAACTTCCTGACAGTTAGAACAATTAACCAGTGGAACAACCTGCCTCCAGAAGCGGTGAATGCTCCAGCACTGGAAGTTTTTAAAAAGAGACTGGACAGCCATTTGTCTGAGATGGTATAGGGTTTCCTGCCTGAGCAGGGGGTTGGACTAGAAGAATAGAATAGAACAGAACAGAACAGAACAGAACAGAATAGAATAGAATAGAATAGAATAGAATAGAATAGAATAGAATAGAATAGAATAGAATAGAATAGAATAGAATAGAATAGAATAGAATAGAATAGAATAAATCAATCAATGAAATTTACCAATTCTTTCATTCTGTGGCCACCCGTAAATTCCTTTGAAGACTTGGATAGAATAGAATAGAATAGAATAGAATAGAATAGAATAGAATAGAATAGAATAGAATAGAATAGAATAGAATAGAGCTGGAAGGGACCTTGGAGGTCTTCTAGTCCAGCCCCCTGCTCAAGCAGGAAAACCTATACCATCTCAGACAAGTGACTGTCCAGTCTCTTCTTAAAAACCTCCAGTGATAAGAGCACCCACTCTTTCTGGTGGCAAGCTGTTCCACTGGTTAATTGTCCTCACTGTCAGGAAGTTTCTCCTTAATTCCAGGTTGCTTCTCTCTTTGATCAGTTTCCAATCATTGTTTCTCGTCTTTCCCTCTGGTGCTTTGGAGAATAATTTGACCCCCTCCTCTTTGTGGCAGCCCCTCAGATACTGGAACACGGCTATCATGTCTCCCCTGTTTCTTCTTTTCTTTAGACTAGCCAAACCCAAGTCCTGCAGCCGTTCTTCGTATGTTTTAGTCTCCAGTCCTTGGATCATCTTAGTTGCTCTTCTCTGAATTTTTTCCCAAGGTCTCAACATCTTTTTTGTAGTATGGTGACCAAAATTGGCTGCAGTATTCCAGGTGTGGAAGACCTCCAAGGTCCCTTCCAACTCTGTTATTCTGTTAAAACGTCTTGGGGAATCTTCTACCAAATCTCATCCAGAAACTCCTAAACCCTCATTAGTGAACAGCGGGGTCCACCTTAGGTTGAACAGCTAACCTTAAGGAGCACAGTGACTCAAGTGGTTGGAAAGCTGGACAAGAGGTTAGCAAGCCCACGTTAAGAGACCTGAAAGCTACCGTGGGTCCTTCACTCCAGCTCTTTCCGGGGTCATGAAAGGAGCCCCCAACTGAACATCCCAAGGCAACGGTGATGTCATCGGCTCATCCTTTCAAGCTGGAAGCGCCTCGGTGCTTCTGACATCAGTGTTAAAAAAAAAAATCTGGAGAGAAACTGACACAATACAATCCCCCTCCAACAACAACAGCAACTGTAGTCCATTTTAGATAAGTTAAAATCCTTCTGGTTGGTCAGCAGGAACATCATAAGCATGCAACTATTTTAATAATAATAATAGAGATGGAAGGGACCTTGGAGGTCATCTAGTCCAACCCCCTGCTCAGGCAGGAAACCCTATACCATTTCAGACAAATGGCTGTCCAGTCTCTTCTTAAAAACTTCCAGTGTTGGAGCATTCACAGCTTCTGGAGGCAGGTTGTTCTACTGATTGATTGTTCTCACTGTCAGGAAATTTCTCCTTAATTCTAGGTTGCTTTTCTCCTTCACTAGTTTCCATCCGTTGGTTTTTGTCCTGCCTTCAGGTGTTTTGGAGAATAGCTTGACTCCCTCTTCTTTGTGGCAGCCCCTGAGATACTGGAACGCTGCTATCATGTCACCTCTCATCCTTCTCTTCATTAAACTGGACATATCCAATTCCAGCAACCGTTCCTTATATGTTTTAGCCTCCAGTCCCCTGATCATCTTTGTTGCTCTTCTCTGCACTCCTTCTAGAGTGTCAACATCTTTTTTTACATCGTGGTGACCAAAACTGGATGCAGGATTCCAAATGTGGCCTTTCCAAGGCATTGTAAAGTGGTATTTTGAAGAGCGTTCTAGTTAATTTCATGCACTACATAATCTTCTATTCTTCCTGGGATATTTCTGATGCTCTCTGGGCTTGTTTGTTTTCTTGCAGACATTTCATTACCAATATTCACTAATATTTGTAGCTCAGGGTTGGAATGAGGGATCCTTGGTGCCCTTCGAGTTTGGTTGTCTTCTTGCAGACGTTTCATTACCCAACTAGACAATATTGTCAGTACTATTAAGAGGTGCGGTTTGCTTTCAATTTATACTCTAGTAGCCTGCCCTGTCAGTGTTGGTGGAAATGGTTTTGGAAATTCTTTAATTAGGCTTATTTATTAGCTTATTTGGCAATGCCTTGATTGGGGTATTGTTTACTTCTTGATTGCTGGTCTGATATTAATCTTAATGTTCATCTCTGCTTGTCTGGGTGTTGATTGCTGATGCGGAGGTGTTTTGGTATTGTCACCTCTTTAGCTTCTTAATTGTCTCTTTTGCACAGTATGTAGACATTGTATATGTCTGTGTGTCCATTGATGGCCACTTTGTTGATGGCCAATTTGTCAGCGTGCCAGGTTTCCGGGAATTCGCTAGCGTGTTAAATCCTGTCCATCCTACTGGAAATTTTTACAGTAGTGGCCAAGATTGTGGAAACCTTTTGGGAAAAGTGTACAGTAGAAATGCCACCTTTGGTTAAGTTTCCACCCATTTTTCTTCTAATTTCTTTATAACTGTAGCCTTGTTCACTTAATAATACTATTTTGCATCGTTTTCTGGGCGACCAGTCAACTCTTTGCACCATGACTTTAATTTTATTACGTTTTACAAGCTCACTAAGTGAAAGAACACAAAAAGACCCAACCAACTTGATAGCCATCACATAACACACTGACAAATCTCCTCCTCTCAGCTTCAATACATGAGATCAAACACTGAATCCTACTGTGATCTGATTGGCTCATTGCCAAAACAAGATGACACCTGATTGGCTCTCTAAACACTCATGCTCATTGGCTACGATCAGGTGAAGGAAAGCTACCGGAGATCAACCTGAGCAAGTTGTGCTTCCTTTTTCTGGTTATTTGGCTATAACGTTTTGTAGAATACAGTACAGATAATTGAACAAACTTTGTTGCATTACATTCTTGATTAAATTATCTTTCCATTGATATATAATTTTATGGTACTGCTCCCCCCAAAAAAGTGCTGTTATTAGCCATCCGACCTCAAAAATACACTTTTCCCAAAAGGTTTCCACAATTTTGGCCACTACTGTATGTGTTACCAGGCAAAGCTAAAGATTTTCTCTATGGCCAGTTTGACCAATGGGAAACTTTACACATGTTACTTGAAGGAAAATCTCCAAATTTGATTCTTCAGGATAAAGTTTGGAAATGCCTCCAATTTCTTTGCTTATTGAAGCAATTGATATATCCCTTTCTTGTCCCAGAGATGTTTTGAAATAGCTTGCAAAAAAAAATTGAGTAGCACTTCAAAAAAGTCTGAGTAGCATTGAGCATGTCTAGTTTAATGAAAAGAAGGATGAGGGGTGACATGATAGTAGTGTTCCAGTGTCTCAGGGGCTGCCCCAAAGAAGAGGGAGTCAAGCTATTCTCCAAAGCACCTGAAGGCAGGAAGAAGAAGCAATGGATGGAAACTAATCAAGGAGAGAGACAACCAGGAACTAAGGAGAAATTTCCTGACAGTTAGAACAATTAATCAGTGGAACAACCTGCCTCCAGAAGTTGTGGGTGCTCCAACACTGGAGGTTTTTAAGAAGAGACTCAACAATCAAATGAAATGGTATGGGGGTCTCCTGCTTGAGCAGGAGGTTGGACTAGAAGACCTCCAACGTCCCTTCCAACTCTGTTATTCTGTTATTCTATTGTCCAAAGCACCGGAGGGCAGGACAAGAAATAATGGCTGGAAGATCATTAAAGAGAGAAGCAACCTAGAATTAAGGAGAAATTTCTTTTTTCTTTTTTCCAACAAGTTTTATTGGTATTTTTAGTTTTACATCAATGTGCCTTAAGAATCTCTGTGGAGATAGGGTGATCAATCATCCAAAAAAAACAACAACAATATAATCAAACATAGATAATTCAATAATTCCTTAACATTACTTCTCTGTTTCCCTCAAGTTAAAACCTAATATTAATACATATCTAGATAAAATTCAATCATTATATATAAAAAACAAAAATATCGCTAGTAATTCACATATCAATCAAAATCCTGTTTTTGAGTTGAACTATTTTAAACCATTTTACATTTTAGCCTAAACATTTCGGGTCCCTCAATTTCCCATAAAACAATAACAAATTCTAAAACACATATATAGTATAACTATTATATTTTAATACTTCTCTCTTATATTCTATCAAATATATATTTTATAAGTCAATCTAAATCTCTAAAAGTTCCTCAATTATTTTAACCTAGTTAGATTAATGCATTTCTAGTTAACATTCAATCATTGTAAATAAAAATAACAGTAATATTTCACTAATATCAATCCAACTCTTTTTAAATTTAAGATTTCCAATTTTCCATATTGCCATTCCAGACCATAATCAAATCAATTCCCTAGAAGCCTTTTTTAACCCGTCAGATAAAATTTTAGCACTCATTTTTAAACCTAATTCTAGCTTTCATTTTGTGCCAAACAGGTTTCCACAATAAGGCCTCTAACTCCTCACATCGTACTGCTTGGCTATACACATTTTTCCACAATTGAGTCTGGTCGTAGTCTTCTTCAAGGAGAAATTTCTTGACAGTTAAAAAATTTTAATCAGGAGAACAACTTGCTTTCAGAAGATGTGGGTCCCAGAGTTTGGAGTTTCAAAAAAATAATTCCACTCTTGTAAAAGGTTTTTATAAAGTAGGCAACAGACCAGCTGACATGCAAGAAAACAACAGATCCAGATTAAATACTAATTAAAACATTTAAAACTGAAGAGATAGTGAAAGTGCTAATGACAGCATGTCAACAAATACAGAACAAGAATGTATGGCCTTAAGAGGAAAAGGAAAGGAAAGAGTTTTGTTTCGGGTGTATTTTTAGGTAAGTAAAAAAATATATACACAGTTTGCTTTTAAATTTAAAAGAATACCACATTTAATCAATATCCTATTCGGTAATAAGCCATTTCTTAATACAACTTAATAGTCATGATATGTACAACACTAGCACAACGTAGCCTTAGAATAAAAAATAAAGGTTTTTTTTTCCCCTGATTTACAAAGATCCTGCAAAGATCTTTTAAAAAGCATATTTTTAAGTTTATTTTTAAATTTTATTCTGTTTAAAGTCCAAGAGATCAGACGCTGGATAGAAAATAAATGGCTGATGCTTTGCAAGACTAGGAGCTACGTGGAATAAGCTGGGAAATGTCAGATTGGGAGACAGTTGCATATACCAGGGGAAAGAGTTACAAAAGACTTGGCAAATTATGAAAGCATTGCAGTAATTCTGTCCTACATGCTACGTTTGTTTAAGAGCTTACAAATCTGAGGGAAGCCATCCACAGAAGGGGAAATGCCGAATGTAAAGAATAGCAGAGTTGGAAGGGGCCTTGGAGGTCATCTAGTCCAACCTCCTGATCAAGCAGAAAACCCTATACGATTTCAGACAAATGGCTGTCCAGTCTCTTCTTAAAAACTTCCAGTGTTGGAGCATCCACAACTTTTGGAGGCAGGTTGTTCCACTGGTTAATTGTTCTGACTGTCAGGAAGTTTCTCCTCAGTTCTAGGCTGCTTCTCTCCTTGAGTAGAATAGAATAGAGCTGGAACGGACCTTGGAGGTCTTCTAGTCCAGCCCCCTGCTCAAGCAGGAGAACTTATACTGTTTCAGACAAGTGACTGTCCAGTCTCTTCTTAAAAACCTTCAGTGATGGAGTTTAGTTTCCATCCATTGCTTTTTGTCCTGCCTTCAGGCGCTTTGGAGAAGAGCTTGACTCCCTCTTCTTTGGGGCAGCCCCTGAGAT
This sequence comes from Azemiops feae, assembly GCA_023970755.1. Classification (NCBI taxonomy): domain Eukaryota; kingdom Metazoa; phylum Chordata; class Lepidosauria; order Squamata; family Viperidae; genus Azemiops; species Azemiops feae. Next base: position 156,851 of record JALGBA010002062.1, read on the forward strand.
ACTGGAAGGCTGCTATCCTGTCCCCCCTCGTCCTTCTCTTCATTAAACTAGACATACCCAATTCCAGCAAACGTTCCTGATATGCTTTAGCCTCCAGTCCCCTAATCATCTTTGTTGCTCTTCTCTGCACTCTTTCTAGAGTCTCAACGTCTTTTTTTATATCGTGGCGGCCATAACTGGATGCAATATTCCAAGTGTGGCCTTACCAAGGCCTTGTAAAGTGGTATTAACACATCTTGAATATATAGGCAGATTTCAAAAAACAAAAACTGCAGGCGGATATGCGATCAGATAACTAACATTAGACAGAAAATAGAGGGAGTCCAAGAGTTTAAGAATCAAGTTTACCTTTACTTTGCTAAGTACAGCGAGGCCTTTGATTCTCCATTTTTTGCCAGAATATGGGATACTTTAAGATTCCTGGGCGTGCCAGAAAAATCTGAATTATTCTGAGGAGCTTTTACAGTGAACAAACCATTGTAAAAACTGGTTTGGGAGAAACATAATAGTGCAGCATCGAAAGGGGGAGAAGCAAGGATGCATAGTGTCTGGGTGTTGGTTTAATTTATTCAGCGAATAGATTAAAAGAATGATAGGATTGGAAGGAATGAAGAGAGGCTGATGACACAGCTTTGTTAGCAGAAAGTCAAGAGGTTTTCGAAGAGCCCCTTATAAAAGTAAACCAAAAATGAAAGAGGAGGCTCAGTTAATGCTAAATATTCAAAGAGGAAATTTAAAGTTAGGCGTAGTGATTTTACAATTGATAGCAAATAAATAAAGAGGGTAGATAATATTTTGTTCTTGCTGATGGATACAGATAGATGACCTGGAGAAGCTTATAGGGTGTCCTTCTCCAGCAGGAGGGTGGACTAGAAGACCTCCAAAACTTCTTCCAACTCAGCTATTCAGTACCTGTAGTTCTCAACTTACAACAGTTCATTTACTGACCGTTCGAAGTTACAACTGCACTCATGACAATTTTTCACACTTAACGACAGTTTTTTCACACTTACGACAAGTTTTCACCCAACCGTAGCAGCATCCCTGTGGTCATGGGATCACAAGTCAGACTGTTGGCAACTGACTCAACTTTATGACTGTCGTAGCGTCCCGGGGTGTGTGTCACATGATCTCCCCTTTTGCGACCTTCTGACAAGCAAAGTCAATGGGGGAAGGTGGATTCATTAAACAACTGTGTCACTAACTGAACACCTGCAGTTATATATAGATTTTTTATAATCACAAATCCTTAATATTTTATCAGCAACCTATTGTCTGGGTTCCAATATTTAACTTACTAATACATGTTAGATTCCTTTCTCTCTACCTCGTTTTTCTAGCCATTGATAAAAAGTATCCCATGTTCTAAAATATTCTGAATCTTCTTTCACTTTCATTTTCAACGTCAATCTGTCCATTTCTGCACAATCTAGAATTTTCTTTTTTTTTATAATTCTTAAGCTTTATTCATTATTTAAGCAAAATATCATATAGTATTAATACTTTCCCCCTCATTTCTGCATATTTATTTATCTCTTAAACATACATTTATCTATAAAAACATCTATTTTTTTTTTTGTTCTAACACTATACATTTGTCTTGGCTACCCTCTTGTTATCTATCCAATCATAAAATTGTTTCCAGATTTTGTAGTACTTAGTTTCACTTTTATCCTTGAGTTCCAAAGTGAGTCTGTCCATTTCTGCGCAGTTGAAAATTTTCAGTCATATTTCCTCTTCAGTTGGAATATCTTCCTCTTTCCATTTTTGAGCGAAGGCTCAAAAATTAATTATTAATTGTTATTAATTTTCTTAATAACTCTTAACTCTGTTGGTAGTTCTTTCTGCAGTTCCTGCAATTCTCGGTGCAGTTAATACATGTAATATTAGATATATACATTCTTTTTCATAGTTTCCTACAATTATACTTAACAAAAATAATTCTGGCTTAAAATCTAGGTGTTTTTTAATCATTTTCTCTAACCATCTATAGTATTCTTGACCAAAATCTTTTAGCTTTAGCTTTATGTCCACCAAAGATGATAGTATGTGCCTGGTTTTTGTTTACATTTCCAACAATTGCTAGACATATTTTTAAACATTTTCGCTAACCTCACCGGTGTTAAGTGCCATCTGTAAAACATTTCATAGAGGTTTTCTTTGTAAGCCACCGCCTTTGTTATTTTAGAGAAGAACGATAAACTTTGATGGGATCCAGAAAAACCAAGAAATTTCTATGGCAACAAAAATCAGACTTGTTAAAGCCATTCTTCCTGGGAAGAATCCCTTCTTGGTATTGTGGGAAGTCAGCTCCCCGCCCCCCAGAGAAAGAAATATTTCTGGAAATATTTAAAAGACAGAATATATTTCCTTAAAGGATTTTAAAAGTAGAAACCAACCCCACCCCCAAGTCGCTCTATCTCAAACAGAAACCAAGTTTGCAGAATGCAGATGTGATAATCTTGTCAGACTGGAGTCAGGAAACTGGGATTAGGAAGAAAGATCCCTAAAATCAACAGTCCCTCACACCAAAAAATCCAACAGTCATCAGCCACTGCCCCAAAGAAGCAGGATATGACCTTTGGGACATAATAGGATGAACCCACCACCATTAGAATACCAGAAAGGCACACTCAGACTCAGGTCAAAGTTCATGCCACAGGAACAACTCCAGACAAAAGGCTCCAGAGGGTATAAAAACCCATTCCCTACATGTGCTCACCCCTTCTCTTTCTTCCAGAGCCATCTTTCTATCTGGCTCTCCTCTTCAATAAACTGCAACCTTCTTCCTAAAGCAGTCGCCATGTTATTTATCCCCGGCTTGGGCTGAACCATGATGAAGACTTTCCTTCAACAGTATGGTCTCTAGGCACTTCTTGAAAGGGTGGCAAACCAGTTCAACCACAGGAGAGAAGATGTTGCAATGAAAGACAGGATATTGGCAGGTCCTCTGGAAGAAGCCTCATCACCCCCCTCTTGAGAAATTCACACCAGTTCTCTTCTCCTTTGGAAGAATTTGGAAAGCAAGGTCCTTTTTCAAACCGAATGAGAGCAGCAGGAGAGGAAAAACACGAGGGGTCCTTGGTGCTCTCTGAACTTGCTTGTTGTCGTTGTTGTTGTTTTTGTAAACGTTTCCTTACCCAGAGGATATTTCCAGCCATGGGTGTTCATTTTAGCAGCCAGACTGGATATGAAGCAGTGCTGGGATTCAGCCGGTTCACACCACTTGGGCAGAACCGGTAGCTAATTTTTTGTTGCCCAGGCCCAGAATGGACTTCCGGAAGCGGCATCCGCACAGAGAACCGGTTGTTCACCTATTTGAATCCCACCACTGTTATGAAGTACTTATGTATGGTCTTATCATACATAAGCAGTCCAGATACCAAGTATAATGCCTTGGTAAGACCGCACTTGGAATATTGCATCCAGTTTTGGTCACCACGATGTAAAAAAGATGCTGAGACTCTAGAAAGAGTACAGAGAAGAGCAACAAAGATGATTAGGGGACTGGAGCTAAAACATATAAAGAACGGTTGCTGGAATTGGGTATGTCTAGTTCATGGGTCGGCCAGCCGAAGCATCCAACGAGCCGCACGGACCTGTTTCCCTAAAAAAAAAAAACCCTGGGAGCCGCGCCGCCCGCGCATGCGCATGCCCGTTCGCGCATGCACACATGTGCGCGCATGCGCACTCGCACCCGTTCGCGCATGCGCACCCGCGCATGCGCACACGCACCCGTTCGCGCATGCGCACCCGCCCGCGCATGCGCCCGTGCACCCGTTCGCGCATGCGCACCCGCCCGCGCACGTGCGCATGCGCTGCCCAAAATGGCGGCGGAGGCTCCGGAGCCGCAGGTGATCCCTCAAAGAGCCGCATGCGGCTCCGGAGCCGCGGGTTGCCGACCCGTGGTCTAGTTTAACGAAGAGAAGGACGAGGGGAGACATGATAGCAGTCTTCCAATATCTCAGGGGCTGCCCCAAAGAAGAGGGAGTCAAGCTATTCTCCAGAGCGCCTGAAGGCAGGACAAGAAGCAATGGATGGAAACTCATCAAGGAGAGAAGCAACCTGGAACTAAGGAGAAATTTCCTGACAGTGAGAACAATTAACCAGTGGAACAACCTGCCACCAGAAGTTGTGGGTGCACCAACACTGGAGGTTTTTAAGAAGAGACTGGGCAGTCACTTGTCTGAGATGGCATAGGGTTTCCTGCTTGATCAGGAGGTTAGACTATAAGACCTCCAAGTTCCCTTCCAACTCTGTTATTCTGGCAGAATATATTTCCAGCCATGGATGTTCATTTTAGCAGCCAGACTGGCAAAAGATATGGACTGCTTATATGTATGATTCAGATTTTCTTGTTTTTTAAACAAACAAAAAAAACTGCTGGAAATTTTCTTCTCATGCCCAAAAAAAATTAAAAATCTAAATATGCAGTTTTCTCAGAACTTTCTCTGATGTACAGAATGATGCACACCGTTTTCTCCAATACGTCCATTTTTTAAAAGACAGATGAAATACAGGTAAACTTTGGCTAGTCTAAAGGAAAGAAGATATGATAGCAGTATTCCAGTATTTGAGGGGTTGCCCCCCAAAAGAGAGGGTCAAATTATTCTCCAAAGCACCAGAGGGCAGGACGAGAAACAATGGTTGGAAACTGACCAAAGAGAGAAGCAACCTGGAATTAAGGAGAAACTTCCTAACAGTGAGGACAATTAACCAGTGGAACAGCTTGCCACCAGAAATAGTGGGTGCTCCATTACTGGAGGTTTTTAAGAAGAGACTGGACAGTCACTTGTCTGATATGGTATAGGTTCTCCTGCTTGAGCAGAGGGCTGGACTAGAAGACCTCCAAGGTCCCCTCCAGCTCTATTGTATTGTAAATTAGCGCCAGATAAAGGTTAACAGAATTCAACAGGAGTTGGATTTGAATCACTTGTGGGAACGTAATGATTCTAGGCAGTGTCCTCTCTTGACTCCGCCTTCAGGCTCCTCCTGTCCTTCTTCTACACCCAAGGAGGAAAAGATCAAAGAGATGCACTAGTAATGTATGAGTATTTATTTATGTTGCTCACTTTGCAAATGGAGATATCCATTTAGTAGGTGGTGTAATAAGCAAGCAGGGATTAAAAAGTTTCCCACTGGCTGTAGAACTTTTCTTTGTTTTTTTAACCCGTTTAGCAATATCTTTCCATCAGTGACTCTACCCCTATTCACAAAACTTGGCAAGCGTTCCTTTTCAATTTATTTTTCTTTTTTAAAAAATGGAAGGTTCCTATTCACTTCCTTCCTCCTCCAGAGTTATTGCCAACGAAATCCTGTAAGGCAAGAGCCTAAAACATAAAATAAAATAAAATAAAAATAAAGCATGAAATACATTTGACTTAGTTGGCAGCATCGGGCCGTTTGCATCAGAAGGAACTAATCTCCAAAAAAACAGAAAGTCCAAGAAACATAATGTACCCTTTTAAAAATGCTCTTTTGAAGTTCCTGTTCCTTGGAACGGTGGGCAAAGCTGCAGCTTGTCTGGAACTGGGAAAGGTCAATAGATTTATGGACAAACAGTTATTTGTAAAAGAGCTCTCCTTCACATTCTCATGAAATAAGAATAGAATAGAATATATGGAATAGAATAGAATATATGGAATAGAATAGAATAGAATAGAATAGAATAGAATAGAATAGAATAGAATAGAATAGAATAGAATAGAATAGAATAGAATAGAATAGAATAGAATAGAATAGAATAGAATAGAATAGAATAGAATAGAATAGAACGGAACGGAACGGAACGGAACAGAATAGAGCTGGAAGGGACCTTGGAGGTCTTCTAGTTCAGCCCCCCCCCCACTCAAGCAGGAGCACCTATGCCATTTCAGACAGGTGACTGTCCAGTCTCTCCTTAAAGACCTCCAGTGATGGAGTGCCCACGACTTCTGGTGGCAAGCTGTTCCACTGGTTAATTGTCCTCACTGTCAGGAAGTTTCTCCTTAATTCCAGGTTGCTTCTCTCTTTGGTCAGTTTCCAACCATTGTTTCTTGTTCTGCCCTCTGATGCGTTGGAGAATAACGTGACCCATTCTTCTTTGTGGCAGCTCCTCAAGTACTGGAATACTCAAAAGCATGGGACGCCATACGCTTCAGCTCATCAACTCCTTCATGAAGCTTCAGATTGTTCACCCAGCCCCAACCGAAAATAATTTAATACATACTACTTTAACTATCGCGTTGCATTTGTTGCTGGTTGTCTGCTTCTCCTATTTCCTTCCACCTTTTACAGCATGATAGAGTTCCCTCAAGCAAGAATTATTGGAGAAGACCCTGATGCTTAAAAAAAAAAAAGGAAGACAATAAAAAAAGAGGTCAATAGAAGACCAGCTGAGGACACATCATCATGGAGGACACCACAAAGAGGTTCTAAGAATTCAAAACAATTGTGGTAAAAGGAAGACCACTGGATCATGAAGAATCAAAAGCAACTGAAGAATTATGCAACACTACTAACACCACCAGTTGCATAGAACATAGTACATAGAACAACAGGGTTGGAAGGGACATTAGAGGTGTTCTAATCCAGGGGTCCCCAACCCCCGGGCCGTGGACCGGTACCAGGCCGGGGCATGCCAGCAACCGGTCCGCACAAACAAGCAAAGCCCCGTCCGTGGGATGCAGCAGCACACAAAACTACGCACTCTCCAGTCCGTGGAAAAACCTTTCTCCACGGAACCGGTGCCTGGTGCTCAAAAGGTTGGGGGCCTGTGTTCTAATCCAACTCCCTGATTCAGCAGGAGACCTTATTCATAATTGTTTCTGCTTCTGCTTCAAAATTCGTTCTTGAGAATGAAAGGCTTTGGGGGATATTAAAAGAGGAGAGACATCTTCTAAAAGGAAGTGTGTACCCCCAGTCTTCCTGCTGTAGGAAAAACAGCCTCAAGCAGAAGGCTGAAATCTGTAGGAATGGAGATTTTGTAATCTATTCAGAAAGACTGGGCCACCCTTGTTGTTAGTTGCAAAGTTGTGTCCAACCCACTGCGACCCCATGGACAACGTTCCTCCAGGCCTTCCTGTCCTCTACCATCTTCTGGAGTCCATTTAAGCTCAGGCCTACTGCTTCAGTGACTCCATCCAGCCACCTCATTCTCTGTCATCCCCTTCTTCTATTGCCCTCCATCTTTCCCAGCATCAGGCTCTTCTCCAGTGAGTCCTTCCTTCTCATGAGGTGGCCAAAGTACTTGAGTTTCAACTTCAGGATCTGGCCCTCTAAAGAGCAGTCAGGGTTGATCTCCTCTAGGAGTGACCAGTTTGATCGCCTTGCAGTCCAGGAGACTCGCAGGAGTCTTCTCCAGCACCATAGTTCAAAGGCCTCAATTCTTTGGCGCTCAGCCTTTCTTATGGTCCAACTTTCACAGCCATACATTGCAACTGGGAAAACCCTATTCATACATAAAACGCATTCAGCCACAGTCCCCACAGAAGGCTGGAGGTGATGGGATTAGACAAACAAAGACTTCTAAAATCTGCATTCCTCACCCAGCTCCAAGGACAGGGCATGACCTCCCAGCCACAGTGGGAGTCAGGCAACAATCATTAGAATACTAAAAGGGCCCACACAAAGTACATTTCACAAGGAACAGGCCTTTCAAACACAAAGCCCCAAAGAATGTATAAAAGCCCACCTACTCTCAACTCCATTTTGTCAGCTATCCCAGAACTCCATGCTGTTCTTGGTTCTGCTTCATCCATAAACAGAAACCTTCTTTCCTAAGCTGTCAGCCTCCATTTTGCTTCCAGCGTCTTTCTCCCGGCTTGGAACTGGAGCTGATTTTTCTTCCAACAGGATGAATTTTCATGATTGGATTAGGGAAATTTTTTTTGCCTGTATGTGGTGGTAAAGTGGTCTTGTCTTTCATAACACAATCCTCTTCCCATCAGCCCTCTTTCCACACTTCCTTCGAATCCCAAAGGAGAACATCAAGAAGGAACTTCTTCCAGGAAGCTTCCTCAGGAGTCGCACTGCTATCCTCGCTGAGGTGTAGTCCATTGCTTGAGAAAGTTGGAGATTTGCTGCTTCCGTTGGGGTAATCCAGAAGCCCATGCAACCAATTTCTCTAGGTAAAGATTAGGAAAGGCCGTTTACATCTAAGATTAATACAGGGACTCCTCAATTACATGTCAGAACTGCCATCCGTTGCTTCAGCCTTGCTTCGCCAGATGCCAGCATGCCATAAACTATGGGGGGGGGGAGGAACTGCTAGGAGGGAGGAAATGGAAACTACTACTCAGGCCATCCCATGACAGAGCCCCCCCCCACTCCAAGAATAGGAGCCTGGGAATGGAATGGAATGGCCCCACCACTGCAGGGATTCTTCCCAAAACAATTTGTATAAATTTCATTAAACACTAAGAGATAACCAAGAGGCAAGTTGGGAAAAGGGGAGATTGACTGGGGAAGCTTTGCACATGAAATTTTAGTTCTGGCTTTGCTCTACCGCAGAGTTCCCCAACATTTTGGAGTTGGAGGCCCAAGAAGGGGAGAAAGAAGGGGTGGTTTTTGGGGGAATGGACCCCTGTGTGTGTGTGCACACATGAGCACCCGTTGTTTGTGCGAGTGTGGTTGCAAGCAGCCGTGATGCTCATGGTGACACGAGTGCTCACGCATGTAGCCACGAATGCCCTTGATGCTCACGGCCACACTCGCGCGACTGGGGCTGTGAAAGTCCGTAATGCTGTCAGTGACACTCGCGCGACTGGGGCCGTGAACACCCACAATGGTCTTGGCAACGTTCACGCAAGTAGGGCTGCGAACAGCCACAACGGTCATGGCAACGTTCATGCGAGTAGGGCTGCGAACAGCCACAACGGTCATGGTAACGCTCGCACAAATGGGCCTGTGCACACATGTGTACACATGCACACCGGCCAGCCACTCATGCAGGCTATGGGCCAGTAATGGGCCACAGCCCACAGGTTGGGGACCCCTGCTCTACTGTAACCACTTGGCTTTAATAAAAGTATACCTTTCGCTACAAGTGGAGTTGAGGATCTCTCTTTCCCAAAGAACCAAGTCGGGGCAGGTCTGACAGTACAACCATTCATTTAGCAACTATCCAAAGCTACAACAGTGCTGAAAAAAGGTGACTTATGACTGTCACACTTACAAACCTCACAACATCCACATGATCATGTGATCAAATTCGGGCGCTCGGCAACTGGCACGTATTTGCAATTACTGCATAATGTGATCGAAGGTTTGCAATCTTCCCGGCCAGCTTGCCAGAAGCAAAATCAATGTAGGAAGCTGATTTGCTTAACGGCCGTGTGATTTGCTTAACAGCTGCAGTGGATTCCCTTAACATCCATGGCAAAAAAAAAACCTGGGCGTAACTCCCTTAAGAATCGCCTTGCCCAGCCATGTAAATTCTGGTCTAAATCCAGCCCTATAAATTAGGTCCGTAACTCGAGGACTATCTACAAAGGTCCCAAAGAAAAATGGAGTCTTCTATCCTTAATTAGGTAGGACCAAAAGGTGGTTGTGCTGCTGTAAGTATTAAGCAATCCTTAGAATATAATTAGATCCAAAGAGCGTAGCATGGAAGAAGGGGGAGAGTAGACACTCACAGGCCACCGAACTGCAGAAAAAAATGGATAGTAAGAGTCAAGGGCCACTGATTGATTTCAGACGGGGTCTCAATTAATCCAGCCGATTAAATTGGTGTGTTGTGGCACACCGTAATGAAAGGATAACCAATTTCTAATAATGAATGGCGGAGGTGCAGTGATAATCTTTGTCGTGCAAATATTTTTTGCTACTTATTTTGCTGGTTTGGCACATCAGCCAAACCGGAAAAGAAGCACAGACTGCAACGGATAGTTAGGACTGCAGGAAAAAAAAAAAAACAGCCGCAACCAGCCTGCCTTCTATTGAGGACCTGTATACAAGCGTCCTCGGCTTACGACGACAACTGACCCCCCAAAATGCATGCTGCTAAGTGAGAAATCTGTTAACTGAGTTTTGCTCCATTTTACGCACTTTCTCACCACTGTTGCATAGTAAATCACCGCAGTTGTTAAGTTAGTAACAAGGTTGTTAAGTGAATCAGGCCCCCCCCCCCCCATCCCTTGACTTCGTTTGTCAGAAGATCGCAAAAGGGGATCACGTGATCCTGGGATGCTGCAACTGTCATAAATATGAGACGGTTTTGCCAAGTGTCCGAATTTTGATCACGTGACCATGGAGACGCTGCAACGGTCATAAGCGTGAGGAGCGGTCATAAATCACTTTTTAACTTTGGTCAATAAACGAATGGATGGCCTGTCTCTCATTGCCCTACCTGGTTTTGGTAGGGGAGAATATTGTTAAGTTTATGTAGGTCTTATATAGTTCACCCTTTACAAGAGATGCATACCACTGTGGCTTTGATGTGTCCTTGTTTCTTTTTAAACAAATTGAAATAGGTATAAACCGACAATTTTTGCCATGAGCACAGTGCTTAAAGCAAAGAATTGGATTTATCTGAGTTGTTGTTGTTGTTGTTGTTGTTGTTGTTGTTATTATTATTATTATTATTATTATTATTATTATTATTATTATTATTATTATTATTATTATTATTATTATTATTATTATTATTATTATTATTATTATTATTATTATTATTATTATTCGCACAGTCAGCCAGTTGTTCAGACTGGATGTGGCATTTTTGTCTACCTATCGAGTCCTTCCCAAGGACCTGGGATAGGCAGATGTGGATGTTTGATGGCATTACAGATCTCGTCGCAGGATGGAAGCAGTTCCTAGTAAGGCCGCCTTTTGCAATTGACTAATGGCGAATTTGTCAATGCTGATGATGGTGTCCAAGTGGTGCTCCAGTTGTTTTGGGATTGCACCCAAGGCGCCTATTACTATTGGTACTACCCTTGCTTGCCTTTGCCACAGTCTTTCTATTTCTATTTGTAGGTCTTTGCATTTTGTTATCTTCTCTAGTTCTTTCTCGTCTATTCTGCTGTCTCCAGGCACTGCCACGTCCACTATCCAGACTTTTTTGTCTTTCTTATCGACAATTGTTAAGTCTGGGGTGTTATGTTGCAGGTGTTGTTGTTGTTGTTGTTGTTGTTATTATTATTGCTACCAGAGTCTGAACACAGTCGCAACTGTAACTCAAAAAGTTTTTTTTATTTTTTTACTTTTTATTTTTTTAAAAAAAATATCTCCCTATTTCTTCTTTTATATATATATATAAATATTTTATTCATTTTCTATTTTTACAAACAAGTGCTTAATAGACAACGTGTTGACTGGGTCTATGAATAATTCCGCGGTACATATAAGCTTCTTCAAACTAAATTCAATATTACACCATCCAATTCCTCCTCTCTTCTTCCGGTAATAAACATTTTTCCACATTAAGCAAACACAATTCTTATTGTTATTAAAAGATGTACAGTTGAATATCGGCGTTTATTACAGTTTTCTAACAATATCAGTGATATCAGTTTAAAATATCTTTTCTAACCAAAACATATTTTGAATCAGGGGTCTTCAAACGTGGCCCTTTTATGACTGGTGGACTTCAACTCCCAGAATTCCTCAGCTAGGCACACGTGCCTGGCTGAGGAATTCTGGGAGTTGAAGTCCACCAGTCATAAAAGGGCCACGTTTGAAGCCCCTGACATAATGTGAGGGGAAAATAATGCTAACTCAGCAAGAGCTAAACCGGTGTTTCTCAACCTTGGCCATTTTAAGAGGTGTGGACTTCAACTCCCAGAATTCTCCAGCCAGCTATGCTTTGTCCCCAACCTGCTCTTCTACCTTGTGGCATCACATAATGCAGGGGCCTTCAAACTTGGCCCTTTTATGACTTGTGGACTTCAACTCCCAGAATTCCTCAGCCAGGCACGCTGGCTGAGGAATTCTGGGAGTTGAAGTCCACAAGTCATAAAAGGGCCAAGTTTGAAGACCCCTGTCTTAATTGCATTTGCATCCCTATTTCTCCTTATTGGAAAAGCTTTAGCCCCAAACAAGCCCTCCACCTCACAACAAGCAGCATTTGGTGATGTGATGATATCCTTTCAAGATGTTTTGAGTGCCGAAAGGAAACAGGACTATTATGGAAAACGGCTCTCGGGCGCATACAGAGGACGATAAGCTGTCACCCAAAATTGCCCGCAATTTTCATAGAGTGGGTGGCGTTTCGTTACTTCTTAACCGTGAGGGAAAAACCGTCACTTCTAAAACGGTGAGGAGGTTTCAGCAAACCATGAATCTCAGCAGAGACTTGGTAAGAATCTTCCTGACCGCGAGGACGATTAACCAGTGGAACAGCTTGCCACCAGAAATCGTGGGCGCTCCATCCTGGGAGGTTTTTAAGAAGAGGCTAGACCCGTGATGGCGAACCTTTTAGAGACCCAGTGCCCAAACTGCAACCCAAAACCCACTTATGTATCGTCGGGTGCCGGGTGGGCGTGGTCCATTGGGTGAATGTGGCCAATTGGGTGGGTGTGGTCAATTGGGTGGGCGTGGCTGCGGTGGTAACGGCAGACTGGGTGGGACTAAAAAGTTCAATCAATCAATTCCAACTTTGCGAGATCTTTTTTTTCCCGCGAGAAGTTGAAATTGATTGATTGATTGAACCTTTATTTTTTTTGCACATGGTGGCGGAGGCCTAAAGCGAAAAGGTTTTATAAAACCCAACTGAGGGCCTAGGACTGGGGCGACGGTGCGTGTGCCCACAGAGAGGGCTCTGTGTGCCACCTGTGGCACGCGTGCCATAAGTTCGCCACCACGGGGCTAGACAGTCACTTGTCTGAGATGGTGTAGGTTCTCCTGCTTGAGCAGGGGGCTGGACTAGAAGACCTCCAAGATCCCTTCCAGCTCTATTCTATTCTGTTCTGTTCCGTTCCATTCCGTTCCATTATCTTTTCTATTCCATTCCATTCCGTTCCGTTCTATTCCATTCCATTCTATTCCATATTTTCTATTCTATTCTGTTCTGTTCTGTTCTGAGCAGGGGGCTGGACTAGAAGACCTCCAAGGTCCCTTCCAGCTCTATTCTATTCTATTCTATTCTATTCTATTCTATTCTATATTCTATTCTATTCGATTCTATTGGATTCTATTCGATTCTATTCGATTCTATTCGATTCTATTCGATTCTATTCGATTCTATTCGATTCTATTCTATATTCTATTCTATTCTATACGTTGGGCTGAAATTATGGGTTTTGAATGCCATTGGGTGGGGTGGGGTGGGGGTTGATAGGGAACTCAATGTTTAGCAAGGAGATGATTCCACAGGTGATGAATAATTGGATCTTTCTCTTTATATAGGAAGGTATTTTTCTTATTTATTTCCTTACAAATATCAAATATCTTTGTAGGATAAAATTGGTTGTCTATGGTAGGGCAACTTTTAAGATTTGGGGACTTCAAAGTCCCAGAATTCCCCAGCCAGCCAATAACCACATTCAGAGCACCGAGGACCCTAGACAACCCATTTTATCCTACAAAGATATTTGATGGTCTGATTATCTTATGGCAGCGGTCTTCAAACTTGGCCCTTTTATGACTTGTGGACTTCATGCTGGCTGAGGAATTCTGGGAGTTGAAGTCCACAAGTCATAAAAGGGCCAAGTTTGAAGACCCTCTTATGGTATGCATGATAAATGAAGATAAGCTTCAAACCCAGAACTGCAGCAGCATCTTGGTAATCAATATATACAATGAACGAGTGATGACTGATGATGTTACCTAGTTGGATAGAGAAATGTCTACAAGAAAACAACTAAGTTCAGAGAGCACCAAGGACCCCACACAATCCACTTTATCCTAAAGACCTTTGATGCTCTGATTATTTTATGGTATGCAGGATGAATTAAAACAATCTTCAGTCCCAAAACTGCAGTGTCATCCTGGAGATCAGTATATAACAGAATAAATGAGTTGGAAGGGACCTTGGAGGTAATAATAATAATAATAATAAAGTTGAAAGGGACCTTGGAGGTCATCGGGTCCAACCCCCTGCTCAGGCAGGAAACCCTATACCATTTCGGACAAATGGCTGTGCAGTCTCTTCTTAAAAACTTCCAGTGTTGGAGCATTCACCGCTTCTGGAGGCAGGTCGTTCCACTGGTTAATTCTTCCAACTGTCAGGAAGTTTCTCCTTAGTTCCAGGTTGCTTCTCTCCTTGACTAGTTTCCATCCATTGCTTCTTGTCCTGCCTTCAGGCGCTTTGGAGAACAGCCTGATTCCCTCTTCTTTGGGGCAGCCCCTGAGATATTGGAAGGCTGCTATCATGTCCCCCCTCGTTCTTCTCTTCATTAAACTGGACATACCCAATTCCAGCAAACGTTCCTGATATGCTTTAGCCTCCAGTCCCCTAATCATCTTTGTTGCCCTTCTCTGCACAATTTCTAGAGTCTTCTAGTCCAACACCCCTGCTCAGGCCATTTCAGACAAAGGGTTGTCCAATCTCTTCTTGAAAACGTCCAGTGTTGGACCACCCACAACTTCTGTAGGCAGGTTGTTCCACTGATTAATTATCCTCGCTGTTAGGAATTTTCTCCTTAATTCCAGGTTGCTTCTCTCCTTGATTAGTTTCCATCCATTGTTTCTTGTCCTGCTTTCAGGTGCTTTGGAGAATAGGTTGACCCCCTCTTCTTTGTGGCAGCCCCTCAAATATTGGAAGACTGCAATCAGCTACAGAATAACAGAATAACAGAGTTGGAAGGGGCCTTGGAGGTCTTCTAGTCCAACACCCCTGCTCAGACCATTTCGGACAAGTGGTTGTCCAGTCTCTTCTTGAAAACTTCCAGTGTTGGACCACCCACAACTTCCAGAAGCAGGTTGTTCCACTGGTTAATTGTTCTCACTGTCAGGAAGTTTCTCCTTAATTCTAAGTTGCTTCTCTCCTTGATCAATTTCCATCCGTTGCTTCTTGTCCTGCCTTCGGGTCCTTTAGAGAATAGGTTGACCCCCTCGTCTTTGTAGAAGCCCCTCAAATTTTGGAACACTGTTATCCTGTCACCCCTTGTCCTTTACATTGTATGAGTGACATGAGTGTACAGGCAGCCATACCTCTCGATTTACTGCATGTTTATCTCACATTACCCTTGGCAGTGCTTTTTTCCTGAGTGTGATGATAAGTCACATTTTTGTACGTATTATTAACAGATATGACTTTGAGATGCAAACTCTATTTACGTCGATCAACCCTTGGGGTGTCCCACTGGCTGTTCAGAGCCATAGTTGTCGAAGAGAGATGCGCGGCTGCCAAATTCGTGATTTTATCTGTCGACCGAGGGAACAACAGCACTATAATTGTCAATTCTGTCATTCTTGTTGAGTCAAAACACGCACAGTATCAGTTTCATTTTGGTATCTTCAGGAAGCTGTCAGTTCAACTGACAACCCACCCAGCGTTATGATCTAGTATATATTAAGGATATATAACACACATGGCAGATTTTCTTCACATTTTAGGCCAGGGATCTTCAAACCTGGCCCTTTTATGACTGGTGGACTTCAGCTCCCAGAATTCCTCAGCCAGCATGCCTGGCTGAGGAATTCTGGGAGTTGAAGTCCAACAGTCATCAAAGGGCCAAGTTTGAAGACCCCTGGTCTGGATCCAAGCCCGCAGTTTCATCAAAATGGCTGACTGAGGAATTCTGGGAGTTGAAGTCCACCAGTCATAAAAGGGCCAAGTTGGAAGACCCCTGTTTTAGGCAGTGTTTCCTAACCTGGACAACTTCCAGCTGTATGGACATCAACTCCCAGAATTCTCCTCAAGGGTCATGTTGGCTGTGGAATTCTGGGATTCGAAAGTCTGTGGAGATACTCAATCAGCCAGGTCACGGTTGTCCCAAAGGTGCTTTTCCAAAAAGCAACTGGACTTTTTTGGGGGTGTGTGTGTCTTTTTTTCTTTGGATAGACTTGGTTATAGGTGATGGGAGCAGCATTGGAAGACCTGAAGGACCAGGTAAAGAACAGATCACCATCATGGAGAAAAAATCTGTCTAGGTGATCTATAGGAGCTGGCACTGACTTTATTTTGTCAATCAATGCAAGAATCCAACTCCCTCTGAGAAGTCCATAAGGCTGAGAAAGGGGGGAGAAGAAAAGAAGAGGACAATCAGGAGCAAAGTGATGGACTCAATTATAATGCTGATCATCGGAAGACCTGAAGGACCAGGTTAGGATAGATCATCATGGGGGGAAAAAAAATCTATCTATGTGGTCTATAGCACATACAGTAGTGGCCAAAATTGTGGAAACCTTTTGGGAAAAGTGTATTTTTGAGGTTTGATGGCTAATAACACCACTTTTTCTTTTTTTGGAGTAGTATCATAAAATTATAAATCGATGGAATATTGATTGACCGATTACATACAGTAGTGGCCAAAATTGTGGAAACCTTTTGGGAAAAGTGTACAGTAGGAATGCCACCTTTGGTTAAGTTTCCACCCATTTTTCTTCTAATTTCTTCATAACTGTAGCCTTGTTCACTTGGTAATACTATTTGACATCGCTTTCTGGGCAACCAGTCAACTCTTTGCATCGTTACTTTAATTTTATTACGTTTTTAAAAGATGTTGAGACTCTAGAAAGAGTGCAGAGAAGGGCAACAAAGATGATTAGGGGACTGGAGGCTAAAGCATATCAGGAATGGTTGCTGGAATTGGGTATGTCTAGTTTAATGAAAAGAAGGACGAGGGGGGACAGGATAGCAGTCTTCCAATATCTCAGGGGTTGCCACAAAGAAGAGGGAGTCAAGCTATTCTCCAAGGCGCCTGAGGGCAGGACAAGAAGCAATGGATGGAAACTAATCAAGAAGAGAAGTAACCTGGAACTAAGGAGAAACTTCCTGACAGTTAGAACAATTAACCAGTGGAACAACCTGCCTCCAGAAGCTGTGAATGCTCCAACACTGGAAGTTTTATAGAAGAGACTGGACAGCCATTTGTCCGAAATGGTATAGGGTTTCCTGCCTGAGCAGGGGGTTGGACCCGATGACCTCCAAGGTCCCTTCCAACTTTTATTATTATTATTATTATTATTATTATTATTATTATTATTATTATTATTATTATTATTATTATTATTATTATTATTATTATTATTATTATTATTATTATTATTATTATTATTATTACCCAACCAACTTGATAGCGATCACATGACACACTGACAAATGTCCTCCTCTCAGCTTCAATACAGGACATCAATCACTGAATCCTCCTGTGATCTGATTGGCTCATGGCCAAAACAAGATGACACCTGATTGGCTCTCCAAACACTCCTGCTCATTGGCTACAATCAGATGAAGGAAAGCTACCGGAGATCAACCTAAGCAAGTTGTGCTTCCTTTTTCTGGTTATTTGGCTATAACTTTTCATAGAATACAGTACAGATAATTGAACACACTTTGTTGCATTACATTCTTGATTAAATTATCTTTGAGTGGTTTATAATGCTGGTAAAGGTGGAAGGAAAGAGAAGAGGACCCACAGCAAGATGGATGGATTTACTGTAGTTATAGATGTCGGGTACATCATTAGAAGCCCTGAAGGACCAGGTTACAAACAGATCATCATGGAGAAAATCTATATACCGTACAATAGGTGGTCACTAAGAGTCAGCACCACTGAATGACCCATAATCAATTAGATGATTGGAATAGAGGATTCACGCTCTTCATATGTGATTGCAACACCACAATGCACACAGGGAAGGGCAGAGGTTGTGTCGTGATACTGCAAGACTGCTTTAATGATTTCTTCCCCTTGACTTCCTTATTAATGGCAGTTCGTACTAATGGCAGACTATTTGATTGAAATTAGAAGAGTCTTCTTCCTGGGGATTAATTCCTGCATCCAGTTATAGGCAGAGAAATCATTTATCTAGTTTAATGAAAAGAAGGACTAGGGGAGACATGATAGCAGTGTGCCAATATTGGACGAGGGGATCCAAAGCACCAGAGGGCAGGACGAGAAACAATGGTTGGAAACTGATCAAAGAGAGAAACAATCTGAAATTAAAGAGAAACTTCCTAACAGTGAGGACAATTAACCAGTGGAACAGCTTATTCCCCAGAAATCGTGGGTGCTCCAGAAATCGTGGGTGCTGGAGGTTTTTAAGAAGAGACTGGACAGTCACTTGTCTGAGATGGTATAGGTCAGGGGTAGGCAACCTTGGCTCTTTTATGACTCGTGGACTTCAACTCCCAGAATTCCTGAGCCAGCATGGCTCAGCTTGGAAACCTCTCCCTTTCCCCTCAGCATGGCTGGCTCAGGAATTCTGGGAGTTGAAGTCCACGAGTCATAAAAGAGCCAAGGTTGCCTACCCCTGGTATAGGTTCTCCTGGTTGAGCATGGGGCTGGACTAAAAGACCTCCAAGGTCTATTCTATTCTATTCTATTCCATTCCATTCCATTCCATCTATTCTATTCTATTCTATTCTATTCTATTCTATTCTATTCTATTCTATTCTATTCTATTCTATTCTATTCTATTCTATTCTATTCTATTCTATTCTATTCTATTCTATTCTATTCTATTCTATTCTATTCCATTCCATTCCATATATTCTATTCTATTCTATTCTATTCTATTCTATTCTATTCTATTCTATTCTATTCTATTCTATTCTATTCTATTCTATTCTATTCTATTCTATTCTATTCTATTCTATTCTAATCTAATTCTATTTTTATTCTATTCTATTCTATTCTATTCTATTCTATTCTATTCTATTCTATTCTATTCTATTCTATTCTATATATTCTGTTCTATTCTGTTCTGTTCTGTTCCGTTCTGTTCCGTTCCATTTTATTCTATATTTGTCTGAAGTGCCCTGAGCAGGGGGTTGGACTAGAAGACCTCCAAGGTCCCTTCCAACTCTGTCATTCTGTTATTCTGTTATCTGGCCTGGACAATCATTTGTCTGAAATGGTACATGGTCTCCTGCCTGAACAGAAGGTTGGGTTAGAAGATCTCCAAGGACCCTTCCAACTGTATTATATCTATATTCTATGGTCATTTCTCAACCAATAATTTATAATGTTTTCCTACCGTAGTATCTTCCATCCATCTCTGGTGTGATCTAAAACTTCCCTGTTACTATTCTTATGACACAATGATAAACTCGATCACGGCTTTTAATATCTTACAGACTGCATGTTTTGTTCCACTTCCGCGAGTTTTATTCTGCAATTTGGCAGAAAGCCTGTGCCCAGACCTTTCTTTGCCATTTCTGCTTCCGCTCCTGACGCTGGCATTTTTATAGCAGTTTTTCTTTGGGTGTGCCTTTTTCTGAAGCCCAAGTGAAGGTCAAGCGTGTCCTTTCCACGTGTAATTAATACAGACATTTGGGTGAACTGCCCTCTTGTTTCGGCTTCTTCTGCTTCTCCTTCCTTTAATTGCAGACCGCATCACAAAATTCTGAAAAGTGGAGATTATAATGGCATTCGCGTTCCAAGGGCTTTGATGTACTTAATCAAAATCAGTGCGTGTCAAAAAAAAAAATTCACAGGGACTGAATCCTTTATCCTTCCCCACTTATGAACCAAATTCAGATTTAATTCTGACTCTAAGGACGCTGGGTTAGATGCTTTCCGTGCTTCGTGCAAGCATTACAGGAGCAAAGATTAGGGACCTATTGATGAAAGGAATGTGCTTCCATTTTGAAGAGGAAGAAATCTTTTGCACTCCCCAAGCTAACGTTGCAACAATAATATTGTTAATAAAGGCTTCCGGTTCCGGATCGCGGCACATGCAGTCGCACGGAGAGCTCCGTCTCTCCCACCAGCTTTTTTCCCTCCGCCGGTAGACCCTTAATCGGGTCGAAAGTCGCCCTGGAGGGGTGACCACCATTGAGGAGGCCCTCGTCGATGGGGGAAGGGCAGCAGCTCCTTCCTCAGTCCGAGCCAGCTCCTTAGGGCCGTCGGAGAAAAGATCGGCCAGTAAAATGGACGATCACTTTGCTGCGCCAGCCAAAAGCCAGAAGAACAACTAAGCATAAAGAACCCCCGTGGAGCATCCGGGTGAGATCTTTCCTTCCCCTTCTTTCCCTAATTACTCTCCTGTAAAAAGCTTTTGTATTTGAATTACTTCCCTGCTGTGAGAGAGCAGCGTTTGGGCACTTGGGAAAAACAGCTTTGGGAATTGAAAAAAAAACAAACCAGTTAATTTTTTATTGACTATTCAACTCCTGGAATACTGAGGGAGCCTGAAAACATTTCTATTTTTGATTATTACTATTATAACTACGCTATTTACTATTTTGGAGAGGCCTTTCTTCTTTATTTTTTTAATGTGAAAAACAAAAAATCTATTAACTTGGAAAGAAAGACCTTATAGCCTGCTGAGGACATCTTGTGACGAAAAGTGTTACTGCAACTGTATATTTTTTTTCATTGCTGGAGGATGGCTCTAACCTTCAAAGGATGATAAGAGTAAGATAACTGAAACAGCTGGGTGGTGATTTGGTCTACTAAGAATTGGAGGTGAATATTTGTTGAATTTTATGAAATATAGCCTTCACTAAAAGATTAAAAGATCCTTACACCACTGACATGGAGGTACCTAACACACAGCTGGATTATGAGCTTATACTGGAAAAAATCTTGGAAGCCACGGAGGATATGAACTCTTACTTCCAAATTTTGACGGATCAAGTTATAGGTCGAAGAACAGTGGAGAAGGAGCAGAGTGGCGCTAAAGAGACTAGTGAGCAATATATACAACCTAAAGAGAAACCATACCTACAACTCAACTATGAAATTATACCAGGAGAAATTGTGGAAACTAGGGAACAAATCAACTTTATACAACCCCAAATACAATTTATGGAGAAGCTTGATGATCAAAGAATAACTTTAACTGAGATGCCTGAAGCGTCAACACCAATGGAGACTGACACCCAGATACAAGTTATTGAAAATTGTGATAATGTGGATAAACAACTAATAACTACAACATGGAATAAAACGGCTTCCACCATCCAAAGGCTACTAGAAGAAAGGGAAGAGAACTTTGACCAATCTGAAGCGTTGAGAAATACTGACTTTCTAATATTGTGGTTTGATGATGCAGGAACTTTATTATGGAAACCGGTGTGGCACAGAAAGAAACCTAGAGTTAGATTTAAAAATGTGTTTGAAAATTTCATTTAATGGGTTAAAAAGGCTTTTGAGATTTTGACTGATTTAATAACTAACGGAGTACGTGAATTCTGTAAGAGGATATCCTTTGTAATAATATTTTGTTTTAGATATGATAATTATTTGGAGAGGTAAACTTTATCTACTGGGCTAAAAAGACTTTTTATAGACATAGATGAATTGATAGAATATATATTTAAAACAGATAGAAATGTATCTTTTGGACTGATATTTTTATTTTAAATAAGATAATTATTTTGTAATAGAAGAAGAAGAGGGATTGGTGACAAGAGAAGAAATGGTATTAATGAAGAAAACATAAGAATGTTATTGTGGGAATAATATACTCATTTCAGATATAATTATTATGTTAAAAAGGGAAATGAAGGACACCCAAAGTTTTAATAATATGTTTATTTAAGGCTAATTGGAATATGGTAACTTAAATTAGTAAAGCCTAAAAACAGGATTTGGATTTTTATAATTGAAATGTGATTGATGTTTGATAGGATTGTTTGAAGTTTATTTAGAAATGTATTAATTTGAATATGTAATACTATATGAGGGAATTAGAGAGGGAATTTTCAATGAATCAATTTGAGCTATATATCTGTGATTTTTCTTTTGGATGTTTGATATACCCATCTCCACGGTATTTCCTAAGCACCTTGATGTAACCTTCCCACCCCCATAAAAATCCAATAAAATATATTTTTTTAAAAAAAAATATTGTTAAGAAAGAAAGGTGCTGTTTTTAATATTTCATTGGAAGTGGCAGTTTCTAGATTCTCTTTGCCCATTTGCAGATGGCGAGTCGTATCAGTTCCTCCCCAAGGCAAAACAGGGCTACTGTTTTAAAACTAAGGCAGTGAAAGATGACTTAAAGCTGTCTCAGTGATGAATATGCAATAACAATGTTGAGACTTTGAAAAAAACGCAGTGAAGAGCAACTAAGATGATTAAGGGGCCTCGTTCCCCATTGGCTGAGGTACTATGAGGTTACACTCTTTCCGACTGCTTCCTACATATTTCCTGCTACCTTCCATAAACATACCAAATCATATTCACATGTACATTAATAATATAAAATATTAGACATATTTAGGTGGTTGTTTTTAGCTCTGTGGATATTTTATGGCTTCTTTGAACAATAGGTTCTTTCCTGCTTTTCAGTTCAGTATGCTTTTCCCAGTTGCAATGTATGGCTGTGAAAGTTGGACCATAAGAAAGGCTGAGCGCAAAAGAATTGAGGCCCTTGAACTATGGTGCTGGAGAAGACTCCTGCGAGTCCCCTGGACTGCAAGGCAATCAAACCGGTCAGTCCTAGAGGAGATCAACCCCGACTGCTCTTTAGAAGGCCAGATCCTGAAGTTGAAACTCAAATACTTTGGCCACCAAATGAGAAGGAAGGACTCACTGGAGAAGAGCCTGATGCTGGGAAAGATGGAGGGCAAGAGAAGAAGGGGACGACAGAGAATGAGGTGGCTGGATGGAGTCACTGAAGCAGGAGGCGTGAGCTCAAATGGACTCCAGAAGATGGTAGAGGACAGGAAGGCCTGGAGGAACGTTGTCCATGGGGTCGCCATGGGTCGGACACAACTTCACAACTAACAACAACAATGCTTTTCCTATTATCTCATTCAGCTAGTTTTCCTGTTATTCCATTCGGCTAATTTTCCCCGGCTAGCCGTTTCCTCTTGCAACTGCTTTTGCGGCTTATATGCTTCCCACTCTGAAGACCCGGTTAATTCTTGGCCTACGTGTTTAATCTTACGCCCTCCCTTTAGACTACCCTTTCCTGCTTCTCCTCCTTTGTAGTTTCTTTGGCTAGCTTGTTTTTCTACTCAGTAAATTTCCATTGTGCAG
This sequence comes from Azemiops feae, assembly GCA_023970755.1. Taxonomy (NCBI): domain Eukaryota; kingdom Metazoa; phylum Chordata; class Lepidosauria; order Squamata; family Viperidae; genus Azemiops; species Azemiops feae. The sequence goes on from JALGBA010002062.1 coordinate 179,872, forward strand.
CAAATACATTTTTAAATTTTTCTTTCAGTATTAAATTTGGAAGAACTTTTATTTGATCCTATCGTGTCCACTAAGAAAATACATCTGGCGGGACCCAGAAGCAGGGCCTTTTCCGTGGTGGCTCCCTCTCTTTGGAACATCAGGCCCGCAGAGATTAGACAGGCCCCCACTTTGACCGACTTTCGTAAGGGCCTGAAGACACGGTTTTGACAGCAGGCCTGGGAAACCCAGAGTGGGAGGGAGCCCATCAAATGGCTTACGGAGTGTGTGTGTGGGGGGGTGTTACTGTTTTTTATTGTTATTGTTTTTTTAATTTTATTTTTTTACTGTGTTTTTTATTGTTCGCAAGTCGGCCTAGAGTGGCCATGAGCGAGTAAGGGGCTATATACATTTTCTAAATAAATAAATTTAGATTGAGATGAATTGACGATAGCACCGATCTAGCCCAGTGGTATTCCTTCCACCACACACACAAAAATATATCCATAGGAAAAAAAAAATATGAAATGTGATTTTTAGGATGGAGAATTGAATTAAACTATTGGTCTGTGACATCAAAGAATTTAGATATGATGGTGTTTCTTGTATGATGGATATAGCATGAGCCAGTCTGTGGTAAAGGCACCAGGCTAGAAGACTCTGACTTCTAGTCCCGCTTCAAACATGAAAACCAACTGGGTGACTTTGAGCCAATCACCAGGAGAAGGTGAGTTCTAGTTCCGTTTTAGGCATGAAAGCCTTCTGGGTGATTTTGGTCACCAGGAGACTGTGAGTTCTAGTGCAGCCCTAGGCATGAAAGCCTTCTGGTTGACTTTGGGTCAATCCCTCTCTGTCAGCCCAACTCACTGCACAGGGTTGTTGTTGTGGGCAAAATAGGAGGAGGAAGGAGTCTAGAGTATGTTCACCGCCTTGAGTGAGAGAGATTCAACCTAGAACTAAGGAGAAACTTCCTGACAGTGAGAATAATCAATCGGTGGAACGACCTGCCTCCAGAGGTTGTGGGTGCTCCATCACTGGACGTTTTTAAGAAGAGACTGGACAGCCATTTGTCTGAAATGGTCTAGGGTTTCCTGCCTGAGCAGGAGGTTGGACTAGATGACCTCCAAGGTCCCTTCCAACTTTGTTATTGTTATTGTTATTGTTATTGATCATCGCACAGTCAGCCAGATGTTCAGACTGGATTTGGCATTTTTGTCTACCTATCGAGTCCTTACCAAGGACCTCGGTCAGGCAGATGTGGATGTTTGATGGTATTACGGATATCGTCGCAGGATGGAAGCAGTTCCTAGTAAGGCCGCCTTTTGCAATTGACTAATGGCGAATTTGTCAATGCCGATGATGGTGTTCAAGTGGTGCTCCAGTTGTTTTGCGATTGCACCCAAGGCGCCTATTACTATTGGTACTACCCTTGCTTGCCTTTGCCACAGTCTTTCTATTTCTATTTGTAGGTCTTTGTATTTTGTTATCTTCTCCAGTTCTTTCTCGTCTATTCTGCTGTCTCCAGGCACTGCCACGTCCACTATCCAGACTTTGTTGTCTTTCTTATCGACAATTGTTAAGTCCGGGGTGTTATGTTGCAGGTGCTTGTCTGTTTAAATTCTGAAGTCCCAGAGCAGTTTAACTTTATCATTTTCTATGACTTTCTCTATTTTATGATCCCACCAGTTCTTGCTTACAGGCAAATGATATTTCTTGCAGATCTTCCAATGCACCATTGTTGCTACTTTGTCATGCCGCTGCTTGTAGTCAGTCTGTGCGATCTTCTTGCAGCAGCTTACCAGGTGGTCCACTGTTTCTTCAGCGTCTTTGCATAGGCGGCACTTACTGTCTGTTGCTGTCTTCTCAATTTTGACTTTATAGGCATTTGTCCTTAAGGCTTGGTCTTGTGCAGCCAGAATTAGTCCCTCGGTCTCTTTCTTCAATTTTCCTGCTCTTAGCCATTGCCAGGTCTTGTTGTTGTTGTTGTTGTTGTTGTTATTATTGTTGTTGTTGTTGTTATTAAAATAAATAAACTAAATTAAAACAAAACTGCAGCTTTCAAGTAAATATAAGGAAGAAGTTCCTGATGGTAAAATCAGTACAACACGGGTGAAAAAATAACTCCATTTCGGGAGGCGGACAATCATTCCTCCGAGATGTTTTAATCGGCTTTGCTGTATACGGTGGCAGGTTGGACTAGATGACCTCACGGTTATTTCCCAGTCCCCCCTCCTATGAATTCATTATTTAACCGTGCCTGGAAATGCAGAAGATTTAACCCAAGGCATCTGTGCACCGCACACTTGCTCTGGTTCTTAAATAATAATAATAATAATAATAATAATAATAATAATAATAATAATAATAATAATAATAATAATAATAATAATAATAATAATAATAATAATAATAATAATAATAATAATAATAATAATAATAATAATAATAATAATAATAATAATAATAATAATAAAAAGTTGGAAGGGATCCTAGAGGTCATCTAGTCCAACCCCCTGCTCAGGCAGAAAACCCTGTACCATTTCAGACAAACGGCTGTCCAGACTCTGTCGACCCAGCGCAGATACATCCCTTTTTGCCTTCCCGTTCCCCGTTACGGATAAATCAAAGAAGAGAAACCAGGGCTCTTTTTAAAAAGCGAAGTAAAAACATTAACAACAGCAAGGCTTTATGAATTATTGAAAAGCCAATGTATACTCATCTGTAAATTTTGAATAGATCGACTCTATTGGCATTTTTATTTAGCACTGTCGGTTCTTTTAAAGATACGTAGGAATTGATTTGACTCCTGGGCCATCCTATCAGGGAATAGAATTGCCTTTATGGAAGGCTGGGCAAGTAACACATATAGAGCCAGGGGTGGGATTCAAATAGGTGAACAACCGGTTCTCTGCGTGGATGCCGCTTCCGGAAGTCCATTCTGGGCCTGGGCAACAAAAAATTAGCTACCGGTTCTGCCGAACTGGTGTGAACTGGCTGAATCCCACCACTGGAAAGGAAGGAAGGAAGAAGGAAGGAGGAAGGAAGGAAGGAAGGGAGGGAGGAGGGAGGGAGGGAGGGAGGGAGGGAGGGAGGAGAGCATGGATGGAAGGGAGGGGGAAAAGAAGGAAGCAAGCAAGCAAGCAAGCAAGCAGTGGTGGGATTCAAATAGGTGAACAACAGGTTCTCTGCATGGTTGCCATTCTGGAAGTCCATTCTGGGCCAGGGCAACAAAAAATTAGCTACCGGTTCTGCCGAACTGGTGTGAACTGGCTGAATCCCACCACAGGAAGGAAGGAAGGAAGGAAGGAAGGAAGGGAGGGAGGGAGGGAGGGAGGGAGGGAGGGAAGAGAGCATGGATGGAAGGGAGGGGAAAAAGAAGGAAGGAAGGAAGGAAGGAAGCAAGCAAGCAAGCAAGCAGTGGTAGGATTCAGATATGTGAACAACCAGTTCTCTGCATGGATGCCACTTCTGGAAGTCCATTCTGGGCCAGGGCAACAAAAAATTAGCTACCGGTTCTGCCGAACTGGTGTGAACTGGCTGAATCCCACCACTGATAAAGCCATGTAGAAATACCTCACTGGACTCAAAGTCTTTCCTATAGCGGCTCAATCATGCAGTCTGGACTACGTTTGATTGGTTCCCTTCCAACCGGTTGCCTCCCAAAGAGGCAGTTTCGTCTAGTGGTTACAGCACTAGGTTAGAGACCAGGAGACCAGGAGTTCTAGTCCTGCCTTAGCCATGAAAGCCAGCTGGGTGACCTTGGGCTAATTACTAGGGGGACGGTGAGTTCTAGTCCTGCCTTAGGCATGAAAGCCAGCTGGGTGATTTTGGGCCAATCACTAGGAGATGGTGAGTTCTAGTCCTGCCTTAGGCATGAAAGCCAGCTGGGTGACCTTGGGCTAATTACTAGGGGGACGGTGAGTTCTAGTCCTGCCTTAGGCATGAAAGCCAGCTGGATGATATTGGGCCAATCACTAGGAGACAGTGAGTTCTAGTCCTGCCTTAGGCATGAAAGCCAGCTAGGTAACCTTGGGCTAATCACTAGGAGATGGTGAGTTCTAGTCCTGCCTTAGGCACGAAAGCCAGCTGGATGATATTAGGCCAATCACTAGGAGACAGTGAGTTCTAGTCCTGCTTTAGGCATGAAAGCCAGCTGGGTGACCTTGGGCCAATCACTAGGAGATGGTGAGTTCTAGTCCTGCCTTAGGCATGAAAGCCGGCTGGATGATATTGGGCCAATCACTAGGAGACGGTGAGTTCTAGTCCTGCCTTAGGCATGAAAACCGGCTGGGTGACCTTGGGCCAAACCAGGAGATGGTGAGTTCTAGTCCTGCCTTAGGCATGAAAGCCAACTGGGTGACTTTGGGCCAATCACCAGGAGACGGTGAGTTCTAGTCCCACCTCAGCCATGAAAGCCAATTGGGTAACTTTGGACTAGTCTCTCTCTCTCTCTCTCTCTCTCAGTTCAACCCACCTCACAGGACTGTTGTGGGAAAAATAAGAGGAAGGGGCTGGGGAATTCTGGGAGTTGAAGTCCACCAATCTTCAAGTTGCCAAGTTGGGAGACCCCTGGCCCACCTGCTGCATTCATCACTTGCCAAGGACATCTCCAATGTCTCATCTCACCATCCACGGAGAAGATGCCTTGTGCAGCCTCTGAGCTTATGACCTCTACTGAACCACACAGTGCTGGGCTGCATTAACAGAGGGAGAGAATCAAGATCACGTGAAGGGTTAATACCACTTTACAAGGCCTTGGTAAAGCCACACTTGGAATATGGCATCCAGTTTTGGTCACCACGACGTAAAAAATATGTTGAGACTCTAGAAAGAGTACAGAGAAGAGCAACAAAGATGATTAAGGGACTGGAGGCTAAAACATATAAGGAAAGGTTGATGGAATTGGGTATGTCTAGTTTAATGAAGAGAAGGACGAGGGGGGACATGATAGCAGTGTTCCAATATCTCAGGGGCTGCCCCAAAGAAGAGGGAGTCAAGCTATTCTCCAAGGCGCCTGAAGGCGGACAAGAAGCACGGATGGAAACTAACCAAGAGAGAGCAACCTAGAACTAGGGAGAATTTCTGACAGTGAGGACAATTAACCAGTGGAACAACCTGCCTCCAGAAGCTGTGAATGCTCCAACACTGGAAGTTTTTAAGAAGAGACTGGACAGCCATTTGTCTGAAACGGTATAGGGTTTCCTGCCTGAGCAGGGGGTTGGACTAGATGACCTCCAAGATCCCTTTCAACTTTATTATTATTATTATTATTATTATTATTATTATTATTATTATTATTATTATTATTATTATTATTATTATTATTATTATTATTATTATTATTATTATTATTATTATTATTATTATTATTATTATTAACTCCACATGTCTCTTCCGGATTTTTCCTTCCCGCTCTGCCCCATCCTCCTTCCTTTCTCTTGCACGCTTCAGCTCTTCCTCCCAGTGCCTTAGAAGAACGAATAGCTGTCTTTATTAGTCCCCAATAATGTTCTAACGCATCCTCTCTCCTGTTAGTCCAGACACTAATTTGGTGAAATGGGAGACTGACAGTCCATTGACGTTGTTAAGGTTAATGACCCGGCGATTTACAAGAAAAGTTGCATTAGAAGTCAAATGGATTGTAATAATTGTTTCGGCTGAGCAGGGTCAACATTAAGGACAGGGTGTGGTTGTGTGGTCTCCAGCTGAGGCTACTGGACTGTCCATTAGCTGACAACATTTTAATAATAATAATAATAATAATAATAATAATAATAATAATAATAATAATAATAATAATAATAATAATAATAATAATAATAATAATAATAATAATAATAATAATAATAATAATAATAATAAAGTTGGAAGAGACCTTGGAGGTCATCTAGTCCAACCCCCTGCTCAGGCAGGAAACCCTATACCATTTTGGACAAATGGCTGTCCAGTCTCTTCTTTAAAAACTTCCAGTGTTGGAGCATTCACCGCTTCTGGAGGCAGGTTGTTCCACTGGTTAATTGTTCTAACTGTCAGGAAATTTCTCCTTGGTTCTAGGTTGCTTCTCTCCTTGATTAGTTTCCATCCATTGCTTCTTGTCCTGCCTTCAGGTGCTTTGGAGAGTAGCTTGACTCCCTCTTCTTTGGGGCAGCCCCTGAGATATTGGAAGACTGCTATCCTGTCCCACCTCGTCCTTCTCTTCGTTAAACTAGACATACCCAATTCCAGCATCCATTCCTTATATGTTTTAGCCTCCAGTCCCCTAATCATCTTTGTTGCTCTTCTCTGCACTCTTTCTAGAGTCTCAACATCTTTTTTACACCGTGGTGACCAAAACTGGATGCAGGATTCCAAGTGTGGCCTTACCAAGGCATTGTAAAGTGGTATTAAGACTTCACGTGATTGGCCTCCCTTATTGATGGAATTGGGCATGTCTAGTTTAATGAAGAGAAGAACTAGGACTGACATGATAGCAGCGTTCCAGTATCTCAGGGGCTGCCCCAAAGAAGAGGGAGTCAAGCTATTCTCCAAAGCCCCTGAAGGCAGGACAAGAAGCAACGGATGGAAACTAATCAAGGAGAGAAGCAACCTAGAACTAAGGAGAAACTTCCTGACAGTGAGAACAATTAACCAGTGGAACAACCTGCCTCCAGAAGCGGTGAATGCTCCAACACTGGATGTTTTTAAGAAGAGACTGGACAGCCATTTGTCTGAAAGGGTATAGGATTTCCTACCTGAGCAGGGGGTTGGACTAGATGACCTCCAAGGTCCCTTCCAACTCTGTTATTCTGTTATTCATCCCAACAAGCTAACAATAAACCACAGCCAGATCAAGGAGCTGCCAAGAATACTCTCACCAACAAGACACGTCACTTGTACATAAATGGAGAACAAACCCTACTCCCTTCAAGCACTGATGATGTTACCTAGTTGGGTCATGAAATGCCTGCAAGAAAACAACCAAGCTCAGAGAGCACCAAGGACCCCACAATCCTTTTCTCCTCCTCCTCCTCCTCCTCCTCCTCCTCCTCCTCCTCGCCACAAATCTCACCCCCTTTTGGCGCTGATGATGTTACCTAGTTGGGTAATGAAATGTTTGCAAGAAAGCAACCCAGCTCAGAGAGCACCCAGGGCCCCACAGTCCTGAAATAACCTCTGATCGAAGCTACTGAGATCTACATAAACAATCTCTAGGATTTGATTGTTGCATTCCCACCCACACGCTTAACCTGGTTACTGATCTCATTATTATTATTTTTTACTTTTATATAACTTACTGCATAACTATGTTAAGTTGGGTTGGCCTTATTTTGGCTTATTTTTTCTTGCCTGGATTTTAGCTACATCCCATTCAAGAAAGACTTAGCACATCTGTTTTGAATGAAACTAAAAACCCCAACCTTTTTTTTTTTTTTTTTAAAGATGGTTAGACCAAACATTTCAAACTCATCTGTTCTGGTAAGATCATCTCATCACCCATATGTACCCTACAGGCCCCCTCATCCCCAAATTTTTGTGGGGGGAGAGAAACGCATTAAATCTTGGCCCAGGCGGTAAAAGTGGCCTTTTTTTTTGTCTGTGTGATTTAAGAGTGCGAAGGAAAAGGAAATTCAGCTGGGTTTAATGGAACTCCTTTATATATAATAATCGGGATCTGTTGGGAATTTTTGCAGCTGTGGCTTTGGTGAGATCACCTGCAAGGTTTGACAGGAGGGGGCCCTTTGGAAATTTAATCCAATCATTCTGCCGAGGACTCTTTATTCGCGCTGACGGAATAACGGAAGGAGAGCAAAAGATGGAGACCAACTGTCACTCGGAGGAGAGGATTACAAAGAAGGAGAGAGGGTAAAAGGAAAGCGAAGGATGTGTCAGGATGACATCAGGGTCCCGCAGGACCGTGAGAGAAAGGATCAAGGATCGAGCAAGTGGCTTTTAAAAGTCACAGTTTGAGGGAATTAGACCCTTCAACCTTGACTGTAACACTTTGTCCTTCTGGAAATTGAACTCATGTATGTTGAGTAGGGGGTTGGACTAGAAGACCTCCAAGGTCCCTTCGGGCTCTGTTATTTGGCTATCTTGAGTTCCCTGTTGCTTGGAACATTGCAGATGACACTGAACTGGCAGGAATAGTCAACACCTGCCTCCAGGAGCTGTGAATGCTCCAACACTGGAAAGTTTTTAAGAAGAGACTGGACAGCCATTTGTCTGAAATGGTATAGGGCTTCCTGCCTGAGCAGGGGGTTGGACTAGATGACCTCCAAGGTCCCTTCCAACTTTGTTGTTGTTGTTGTTGTTGTTGTTGTTGTTGTTGTTGTTGTTGTTGTTGTTGTTATTATTATTATTATTATTATTATTATTATTATTATTATTATTATTATTATTATTATTATTATTATTATTATTATTATTGATCATCGCACAGTCAGCCAGTTGTTCAGACTGGATTTGGCATTTTTGTCTACCTATTGAGTCCTTACCAAGGACCTGGGATAGGCAGATGTGGATGTTTGATGGTATTACAGATCTCGTCGCAGGATGGAAGCAGTTCCTAGTAAGGCCGCCTTTGGCAATTGACTGAATGGCGAATTTGTCAATGCCAATGATGGTGTCCAAGTGGTGCTCCAGTTGTTTTGGGATTGCACCCAAGGCGCCTATTACTATTGGTATGACCCTTGCTTGCCTTTGCCACAGTCTCTCTATTTCTACTTGTAGGTCTTTGTATTTTGTTATCTTCTCCAGTTCTATTATTACTATTATTACTATTATTACTATTATTACTATTATTACTATTATTACTATTATTACTATTATTACTATTATTACTATTACTATTATTATTATTATTATTATTATTATTATTATTATTATTATTATTATTATTATTATTATTATTATTATTATTATTATTATTATTATTATTATTATTATTAAAGTCGTAAAGGGGCCGTAGTTCCCCACCTCGGTTCTAGGTCTCAGCATCTTTTATGCCGAGACAATTCAACATTTCAAGATCTTGTAAGGCTGATCATCTTCATCGGTGATCTGTTTGAACCCTAATGAGATATCTTTGCTGCTATCAGGAATGGAGTTGGACAGCTTCTACCAGCTCTTTGTTTACCAGAGTTTTCCTCAACTTTCTGATGCTCACCGGGTCCTCAGCCACTTCTCCTGTGCAGTCAAGCAAACCACGTCTCTTTTGCAGGCGCTCTGGGTCCTTCTGGGTCCTCTTTCCCGAGGAAATCTGGGTCCTTCTGGGTCCTTCTCCCCATGGAAATCTGGGTCCTTCTGGGTCCACAAGGAAATCTGGGTCCTTCTGGGTCCTCTTTCCCGAGGAAATCTGGGTCCTTCTGGGTCCTTCTCCCCATGGAAATCTGGGTCCTTCTCCCCAAGGAAATCTGGGTCCTTCTGGGTCCTCCTCTCCAAGGAAATCTGGGTTCTTCTGGGTCCTCCTCCCCATTGAAATCTGGGACGTTCTGGGTCCTTCTCCCCAAGGAAATCTGGGACGTTCTGGGTCCTTCTCCCCAAGGAAATCTGGGTCCTTCTAGATCCTTCTCCCCGAGGAAATCTGGGTCTTTCTGGGTCCTTCTCCCCAAGGAAATCTGGGTCCTTCTGTGCCCTCCTTCCCAAGGGAATCTGGGTATCCTATAAAGCTTCTGCCGTGACTAACGCCGTGAAGGTCACAGCTGAAGGGCCATCTGGAACCCTTCCCCAAGTGTATGAGTTATTGGCATGGAAGCCATCTTGTCAAAACAATGACTCACGTCCCGGCGTATTTTGGAGATGTTGTCTGGCATCTCCTTGCATGAACTTGGAATCTTGATTAAAAATCACGAGAGATGCCAACTTGGAAAGGCAGCTTGGATTCGATCCACACCAAAGCTAACCGAGGTGAGGGGGAGGAGATTAAAATAAAATGGTAAACAGCCTCAGGACTCCGAGTCATCCAATCAACGGTGACGGGAAAAAGAGGATTTTTCTTTATGCTGTTTACTTGCATCCGGCCTTTATTATTTTTACAAGTATCTCAAGGCCGCAGAACGTATCCAAGCCGCTTTCTTCCTCTTTTTCCCCAGAACAACAGCCCTGTGAGGTGGGTTGGGCTGAGAGAGAGGGACTGGCTCAAAATCATCCAGCTGACTTTCATGCCTAAGGCGGGGCTAGAACTCACAGCCTCCTGGTGATTGGGCCAAAGTCACCCAACCGCTTTTCATGACTAAGGCAGGACCAGAACTCACATTCACCTAGTGATTGGCCAAAGTCACCCAGCTGGCTTTCATGCTTAAGGCGGGACTAGAACTCACATTCACCCAGTGATTGGCTAAAGTCACCCAGCTGGCTGTCATGCTTAAGGCGGGACTAGAACTCACATTCACACAGTGATTGGCCAAAGTCACCCAGCTGGCTTTCATGCTTAAGGCGGGACTAGAACTCACATTCACACAGTGATTGGCCAAAGTCACCCAGCTGGCTGTCATGCTTAAGGCGGGACTAGAACTCACATTCACCCAGTGATTGGCTAAAGTCACCCAGCTGGCTTTCATGCTTAAGGCGGGACTAGAACTCACATTCACCCAGTGATTGGCCAAAGTCACCCAGCTGGCTTTCATGCTTAAGGCGGGACTAGAACTCACATTCACCCAGTGATTGGCTAAAGTCACCCAGCTGGCTTTCATGCTTAAGGCAGGACTAGAACTCACATTCACCCAGTGATTGGCTAAAGTCACCCAGCTGGCTGTCATGCTTAAGACGGGACTAGAACTCACATTCACCCAGTGATTGGCCAAAGTCACCCAGCTGGCTGTCATGTTAAGGCGGGACTAGAACTCACATTCACCCAGTGATTGGCTAAAGTCACCCAGCTGGCTTTCATGCTTAAGGCGGGACTAGAACTCACATTCACCCAGTGATTGGCCAAAGTCATCCAGCCGGCTTTCATGCCTAAGGCAGGACTAGTTCTGTTTTGTGGCAGCCTTACTTCACTTAGCAACCAAGTTGGCAGAACCGATTGCAGTCAGTAAATGAAGATTAGCGGTATAGCCATACTGTTTGGTACAGGATACAGGATGATGGCTTCCATCATCCTTACAGCTTGCAAAATAACCAGAATTGCATCTTTTGGGAATTCCCCTTGAGTGATTATTTTTCTGGTAAGTAATACTGACAATGCCTGTTCTGTCCTTATTTAATAGATTCTCTGGATTGTGTGTGTGTGTGTGTGTGTGTGTGTGTGTGTGTGTGTGTGTGTGCATATATGCACAAGTCAGAAACTGCAAATTGCGCCAGCACGGCTGTTACTATACCCTCACCCTCCCCTCCCCTTTCCTAGAAGAAAAAAAAAAAGCATGCAAAATTATTTGGGAAACAGGAAAGCAAGGAACTGACGGTCTGATGCCCATCAGCCTGTTCCTCTGGCAGGATTTGCGCGGCTTCAACACTGCGACTATCACGGCTGTTAAATGTTACATATTGCAAATTGAGACGTTCAGAAAATACAGGCTAGTGGGTGAAGGCCAGCATTGCCAAGATTGAGCCGAAATGATTAATGTCGTTTGGTGGCAGGTTTTTGACAATTTCCATTAATTAAGATTTGGGGTGGATCTGAAGAGGCTCCGGGCGCGAAATCTGTGTATCAGTGATCAGTACGAATAGGCGTGGAAGGAACCGTGGATAGCCCGGACCCTAATTAAAAAGCACAAAATATCCGCTAATTTTGTCGAGTTTATTCTAGGTATGTCTTGTCTAATGAAAAAAAGCACTAGGGGGTAACATGATAGCAGTCTTCCAGTATCTCAGGGGCTGCCCCAAAGAAGAGGGAGTCAAGCTGTTCTCCAAAGCACCTGCAGGCAGGACAAGAAGCAACGGATGGAAACTAATCAAGGAGAGAAGCAACCTGGAACTAAGGAGAAACTTCCTGGCAGTTAGAACAATTAACCAGTGGAACAACCTGCCTCCAGAAGTTGTGAATGCTCCAACACTGGAAGTTTTTAAGAAGAGACTGGACAGCCATTTGTCTGAATGATCAGAGGGCTGGAGGCTAAAATGTGTGAAGAATGGTTACAGGAACTGGGTAGTGAAAAGAAGGACGAGGGGGGACATGATAGCACTCTTCCAATATCTCAGGGGCTGCCCCAAAGAAGAGGGAGTGAAGCTGTTCTCCAAAGCACCTGGAGGCAGGACAAGAAGCAACGGATGGAAACTAATCAAGGAGAAACCTGGAATTAAAGAGAAATATCCTGACAGTGAGAACAATTAATCAGTGGAACTCCTTGCCTCCAGAAGCGGTGAATGCTCCAACACTGGAAGTTTTTAAGAAGAGACTGGACAGCCATTTGTCTGAAATGGTATGGGTGTTTAGTGACCGTTCAAAGTTACCACAGCACTGAAATAAGGGGGCTTATGACCGCTTTTCACATTTATGACCTTTGCAGCCTCCCCGTGGTCAAGCGATCAAAATTCGGACGCTTGGCCACTGACTCCTACTTATGACGGCCGCAGCGTCCCTGGGGGGGGGTCCCGGGATCCCCTTTTGCGACTTTCTGGCAAGCAAAGTCCATGGGGGAAACCAGATTCCACTTAACAACCCGGTTATTAACTTAACAGCTGCAGCGACTCACTTAACAATTGTGGCGAGAAAGGTCGCCAAATGTACTTAA